>CAKNYM010015734.1:0-10785 GCA_932195095.1 Andricus curvator | reverse complement strand
GAACATATATAAAATGTTGATGAGTTCATTCTATTGATTCTTGTTTTCATGTCATAATTTATAATTTTATGAAAATACTGAAGTGTCAATAAAGGATTGATTATTATTTTTTTAAAGACGTGTGTGCCTATTTTTGACAACAATCATTTTAATGAAAGTTTATTCATTTTATTAAAATTTTTAACTATTTTGTTAAAAATAACTTTTTTAACATTCTTATTTCTTTTTTGAAAATTCAACTGATTGTTTTAAAATTTATCTTTTTCTATAAAAATGTAACTATTTTAATTAAAGTTTCTACATTTTAATTAAATTTTCAACTATTTTGTTACAAATAACTTTTTTTTAACATTGTTATTTCGTGTTGAAAAATTCAACTGATTCCTTGAAAAAAAAATGTTATTGAGAATGTAACTAGTTTAATAAGATTTTATATATTTCATTAAAAATTTAACTATTTTGTTAAAAATAACTTTTTTGTTGAACTTTGATATATCTTGTTTGGAAATTAAACTGTTTTCTCGAATATTTTTTTTTTATGAGAATGCAACTATTTTAATGAAAGATTATGCATTTTCTTAAAATTTTCAACTATTTCTTTTTAAATAATTTTTTTTTAACATTCTTCTTTCTTTTTTGAAAATTCAAGTGGTTTTTTGAAAATTCATCTTTTTATTAGAATGTAACTATTTTGATGAAAGTTTATACATTTATTTTCAATTTTCAACTATTTTGTTAAAAATAACTTTTTTTCAACATTTCTATTTCTTGTTTAAAAATTAAACTGATTTCTTGAAAATTTATCTTTTTAATAAAAATGTAACTATTATAGTGAAATTTCAGATATTTTATTAAAAAAATTAACTATTTTTTCAAAAATATCTTTTTGTTGAAATTTACTATTTCTTGTTTTAAAATTAAACTGATTTCTCGGAAATTTAACATAGTAATAAATTTAAAATAACTTTTCTGTTGAATATTTCTAAAAATTGGACTATTTTTTTTTAATTTTTGTTTTTAAAATTCACCTATTTTCGTAGGCATGTTAACTATTTAATTGCAAATTACCTTTTTTGTTTTTGGTTTCAGATTAAAATTTCTACAATTTAGTTGACATTTTCTTCTTTTCTTGATTGGAAAATCTTTTTTGATTGAAAATTCAACTACTTTGACAAATTTCTTTCAAAATCAATATATTTTGTTGACAGCTCGTCTTTTTCGAAAATTAATTTTTTCATTGAAAAATTTAGCTATTATATTTTTTGTTGAAAATGTATCTTTTTTATTGAAAATTCGACTTTCTGTTGAATCCTAATCTACTTTGTAGAAAATTCAATAATTTTGTTCGAAAAGCTATTTTTTGAGATTCATCATTTTTGTAGAAAATCTTTGGAGGAAAATTTACCTATTTTGTTTAAAAATCATTGCTTTTTTTAGAAAATTTGTTTTTTAACAGAAAATTTAATTATTTTGTACAAAATTCGTTTGTTTTGTTGAAAAATATTTTTTCAACTGAAAATTTATCTTCTTCAGTTGAATGTTGATCTCTCTTGTTAAAAATTTAGTGTCCGTGAAGTTCGCACATCAACAATTATATATCCAACTTTTGTTTAATGGAATCGTTTGGATGTCGTTATCCGTTTGGAAGCCAATTATTTTCGTTTGGACGGCAAAACTCAAAAAGATATTGAGTTTTCAAAATGGAAGTGCTAATTTTACGCTGCGGGAGATATTTTAATTTTTTTCAACAATTTTTCTACCAATCGTTTGGATGTCGTTAGGATGCGTTTAGCGCTTTGCGAGCGGCGCCTTCTCAAGTGGTAGTGACCTTCTTTGGTCAGCCGTGGCCTTAAATATAAAATGATGTGTCACCACGAAAACTGTGGTACCGAAACTTTCCAAAAATTTTGAAAATGTTTGGATTATCTAAATTTCTGTATATTTTCCAAATTTTCAAAATTTCGAAGATGTTCAAAATTTCTAAAATGTTCAAAATTTCTGAAATTATAAAAATTTCTGAATTTTACAAAATGTTCAATTTTCTCAAATTTCCCAAATTTGTGAACCTTTTTTAAATTTTTAAGATATTGAAAATTTTCAAACTTTCTAATATTTGTGAATTTTATGTGATGTTAAAAATGTCTAAAATCATTCAAATTTCTGAAATTTATGTTCAAAATTTGTAAATTTCCAAATTTATTTAAATTTCCAAATTTTTTAAATTATCAAAATTTCTAATTTGTTTCAGATTTACAATATGGTCAACATTTTTTAAATTATAGAATCGTCTGCAATTTTCAAAATTTCTAAAATTTCTAAGATACCTAAAATATCAAAAATTTTTGAAATTATCAAAATTTCTAAAATGTTGAAAATAATACAATTTTTGAAAAACAATAGAACTTTTAAAATTTTGAGTAATTATGAAAATGTGAGAATTTAAAAAAAATTAGGATCATTGAGAGATGAAAAAAAATTACACCATTATAAATTAAAAAATTTTTAAGAAATTTTGATCATTTGATAAATTTTGATAATTTTATAAATTTTGAACATTTTAGAAATTTTGATAATTCATCAATTTTGAAAATTTTGATAATTCCAAAACTTTTTAAAAAATTTTGAAAATTTCATATATTTTAGAAATTTTGTTAATTTTATATATTTTGAAAATTTGAGAAGTTTTTATAATTTTGGAAATTTTCAACACTTTCAACATTTTGAAAATTAAAAAACTTCAGAAATTTCAGTAAATTTTGAAATCTTGAAAACATTGAAACATTTAGATTATTCTGTAGTTTTAGAAATGTTGACAATATTGTAAATTTGGAACATTTTAAAAATTTCAGAAATTTAAAACATTCTAGAAATGATGATAATTTTATAAATTTAAATAACGTTAGATTTTTTTAGTTTTTTTATCAAAAATGTAACTTTTACATTTTTTGTTAAAAATTTATCTTTTCAGTTGAAAATTCAACTGTTTGGTAAGAATTCCTTCTCTTTGGGTTTAAAATTCAACACTCAATTTAAAAAAATCTGAGAATGGAACTATTCCATTTTTAGTCGAAAATTTATCTTTCTTAGTCGACAATTCAACTACTTGGTTGGAATTTAAACTACTCCGTCAAAATTTCATTTTTCTGGTTGAAGATTCTTAATTTAAATTAAAAAGGGTTTGATTAAAAACATTACAATTTTGTTGAAAATTATTATATTTTTGGTTAAAAATTGATTTTCTTAACTGAAAAATTATTTTTCCAAATTAAGAAAACGGTATTTTGATAGATTTTCAAATTTGAAAAAAAATGTGACTCAATAATTCAACTATCACGGTTGACAAATGTATTCTAGTACAATGTCTTCTGGGTGAAGGTAAATTTTTGACCTACTTATCATGTTTTTCTCAGACTCTTTGCCCAAAGATTTGTATATAAAGAGCAACCAGACAAAAAAGTCATCTTTCGTCGACAATTGCTAGTTGAAGAAAATTCTAAGTTTAGAAAAAAATGTGGAAATTCCGAATTTTCATTTTTTTTATTTTTTGTATTTTGCACCAGTGGGAAATTCTCGAAGCTGCATCTGCGAAACATGAAGTCAGCAAGGAGAGCAATGGTGGAGTCCATGTCAAATTTAAACAAAAAAATGCCCATAAAGAAAAAAAAGTTTTTGACATTTTTTTGAAAACTCAAAAAACTAAAATGCTTGGGAAAAATATTTTGCTTAGAAGTATTAACTCACACAGTAAATATATTATTAGTAATTTATATGTATATTATTATAAAATGAATTGAATTACAATTTTTAAAAAGTACATATTTTGTATTATTGAAAATTAAGGCTTGAAAAAATGTTTTCGAATGAAAGTTTTTGAATTTTGAACTGATATATAAATAAAAAATAGTTTAAACATCGTAATAATATATCAAATGCAAAATCGAAATCACTATTTTAAGATGAGACAAACGTTGAATTGTGATTTAAATTTAAATTTTTTGCACAAATAAAATTTTTCTCATGAGATATGGGGATGCTGAATTAGAATAAAAACTGTTTAAAAAAAAATATTCGGTTCCGAGAAATTGATATCAGGCTGCACAGTCTTCCCCTGTTTTTCTTAGTTTCCCCTTTTTTCTTGAAATTTTCCTTTTCCCCCCTATTCTCAAAAACCTTCCCCCTTTTCTCTTGAAATATACGATATTTGAAATTGTACCCATTATTCAATAATAATTAAAGCAATTATAGCACTTAAGTAAATTATTTATGAATAAATAAGGAACACGTTCCAAGTTCAGACCATTACAAATAAATACTCTTAAACAAATTTGAAGATGAAATATTTTAAAGAAAGTTGAAAATGTGAAAACTGCCGACAGAAGTTATTATCCAATATAAAATTGGAACAGTTACAAAATATATATTATTTTTTAAATAAGTATTAGAAGATTAATACATTTTAGTTGAAATGTACAAAGTTAAATACCTAATTAAAAAATGGAATATTCCAAACTCATCAACTGGAATTTTAAATGTTCTAACTTGAGCAATTTTTGATTTTTTTAAAGTTTTACTGGAAAATTTAACTATAGTTGAAACTTTTTTCGGTTGAAAATTAATTTTTTTAAACTCACAATTGAACTATTCCATTTGTGTTTGAAAATTGATCTTTTTTAATTGGAAATTCAACTATTTGGTTGCATGTTCAAATTTCGTTCAAAAGTTATATTTTTTGGCAGAAAGTTGGTTAAAAATGTAACTGTTTGGTTGAAAATATATTTATTTTGTTGAAAAGCTGTCTTTTTGGTTGAAAATCAAACTACTTTGTTAAAAATGCACTTTTTCAAACTGAAAATTGCAATTTTTGATTGAAAATTATTTTTTGTATTGAAAGCTTATATTTTTGAGTTAAAAATTCGAGTGTATTGTAGAAAGTACTTTTTTTGGCACGAAAATTCAATAAATAGGTAGAAAATTGGTTTTTTCATTTGAAAATTAGTTCCTTGAAATGAAAATGTAGCAATTCCATTTTTGGTTCAAAGTTGATCTCTTTTATTTTGAAAATTGAAATATTTGGTTAAAAATTTATGTAATCTGTTAAGAATTCGTCCTTTTTTTGTAGAAAAATCATCTTCTTGCTTTAAAATTCGACATGCTGAATACAATTTTTTTTCTTCATTGGCTAAAAAATCTTTTTTGGTTGAAAACTCAACTCTTGTTGGAAATTCGTGTTTTTTGGGTTCAAGATTCAACTGTTTTGTAGACAATTTGAATTTCCTCTGGAAAATTCAATAGTTTGGTGATTTTTGAACAACTTTGTTAAAAATTATTTTTTCTTAGTTAAAAATTCATCATTTTAGTTAGTTTTTTCTTGTTTGTTAAACAGTAGGTTTTTTAACTAACAATTGTAATGTTTGGTTGAAAATTAACTTCTTAATTATTAATTCATATTTTCGAGTTGAATAATCAACTGCATTGTAGAAAATTCAACAATTTGGGAGAAAATTCAGTTTTTTCAATTGAAAATTAATTTTTTGAAACGAAAATATAACTATTCGATTTTTGGTTAAAAACTGTTGTTCTTAATTCAAAAATTCAACTATTTTGTTCAAAAATTATCTTACTCATTGAAAATTTAAAATTGTGAAAGTTGAAAATAAATTTCTTGCTCAGTTACAATTTTTTTGAAAATATGCAAAAACATGTTTTTTTTTTATTGAGTCATATGCACACATTTAAACAAAATTTGAATATGTCGAAACTGAAATTTATTCAGCTTGAACCAAAGAAACATTTTTTTATTTTTCTTTTTCGGAAAAAAATGTTTGTCGTGAATTAGGATTTTTGGGATTTCATATCTTTTTTTGCGTTTTTCGAACGTTATAAACACCACGAAAAAAATGTTTTCCATGGATAAAAAATAATAATATGTTTCTTTGGTTCAAGGTGACTCAATTTCAGGTTCGAATCAGTCCAAAAAACATGTTTTTGTAAATTTTCCAAAAATTTTCTATAAGGCAAATTTTTTTTTTTAATTAAAAAAAATGGTTTAATTGTAAATTTAAGAAAGAGAACAGAAGATATTAACTGATTTCAATTGTTTTAAATTTAGATTGAAAGTATTAATTATAGTAAGGATGAAATGACAAATCTTGGAAAGAAATATTTATGAGAACGATGTCAAACATGTCAAAATTGTATATTTAACTAATTTTATTTTTTCCCGGACTTTTTTATTTCACTCTGGATGGGTTTCCAACGATCTGACTATATCCAATTTTTAAAAATGAATCTTAAATGGCAGAAATCATTAAAAGTTATTTAAAAATGTAACATTTCTTACGGAAAGGTTGTTTGTTCTTTTCGACATATGAAAATACATGTTTAATCTTTCCCCTATTTTCCCCTTTTTCGTGCGAAAACCACCCTATTTCCCCTTTTTTGAGCTTCTTTTACGCTGTAATCCCTGTAATATCAAAGATCGCGATATCATAGTAGTATGGTAGATTTTATTGTTGTTGAAAATCTGAAAAAAAATCAGAAAATATATTTTTTTTCATGAAATGGTAGTAATTTTTACAAATATCAATGTGAAAAGGTTGAAAAAATTATTACTACGTTGAAATTGGAAATTAATTTGAACTCAAATTTTATTACAAATTAATTTTTCATTATTGGTTTAAAAAATGATATGTCGAAAACAATGTATTATTCTACTAAAAAAAAATTCTTCCAAATAATATAATATTTGAACTTAGGTGGCTTAATCAGGTACGATCCTAATCAATTTTAGTGTTATAAGAAATTAAAAATATCATAAGCAGAAAATTCCATAGTAGAAATAATGTAAAAAAAGTATCCTTTTTATATATAATTCTTCAGAATATTTTTAAATTCTGAAAATTTTGTACAAAACAAAAAAACAGTATTGAAGTATAAAGTAGAGTTATTCACTATGTTCATTTATAATAATTATCTCAACTGATATTATGATAAAAGAGAAAACATTATAAAATAGTTTCCGATAATTTATTTAATTTTGTAAAATGTCAGTGCGCGGTCTGTCTTATAGATTGAAAAGCGAAAATATGTTGTTTTACTGATAAGCAAGTTATAAGTCGTCCTTCTTTTTTAATTTGAAACGGACCGCCTAAAAAATGTTGCGGAGGGGGCCTACACGTTTCTAGTTGTGCCACTGAACTTACTTACAATTTCAAATAGTAAGGCTAACAATCTCGCGCAGTGATTATTGCAATGCGAAAAAGCAGATCGAACTCACTTGCAAAAGTCAAACTCGCAATTCTTTGCTTACTATGAAAATTAGTTATTCATACAGTCTCCCATGTTCAAATGTACTATTTCAAATAGTTATTGAAGCTACTTGTTCTCGTAATCTTTCTTTTTACAATTTGAAGTAGTAATGCTGACTTTAGACTTTGTATATTTTGAGATCACTATCTCATTCAGTATCAAAAACGATTTGAATTGTTTCTTGTGCAATGCGAACAAGTAAACTTCAAGTTAACAATACATCAAAGTGAATCTAACTATCTACTTTTTTCCGTGATGTGTTTCAATTCACCTTCAGGTGTTGTTCGGTAGTATGTCACAAAAGGATGAACGGTGACTTGTGTTTTCGACCAATGCTTACCTTGAAAAGAATCTTGAAAAACCAATTGTGTGGTTTTCAGCAAAATCTAGGTGAACAAGAATTTGACCCACTGTTAGATCAGATTTCACGCTGTTAATATAGAGACTTTGTTGTTTGGCAATAAAATCATGTCGAATTAAGAAGCCGTTTCATATCTTCACTTAAGCTATTAATAAATTCATCTATGGGTGCTATAACAGTTTCTAAATCTGATCGATCTACTTTTAACCATTTGTTAATCTTGATATCTTCAATATAATTTTCAGTGTAGGCATTTTCTAAAAGAAGTTTGAGGTTTTCGTCGCCGGGACAGTTTAGACATTCATTAAAATAACACGCTATTTTAGCAGGATTACAAATCGACTGGGCTAGCCAATGTTTGACCAATGTTCCTGCGAAAACACACTCTTTCGGTCTTAATTCTGCAAACTTCGAAAATCCAATTTTTTCCTCAGAATGATCGGCCTTGAAAAGTGTAAATAACTCTCTTAAGTTACATAAAACTAAACGTTTTTGGACGCTCGTTTTTTCTCCATTTACTTTCACGGATATGCAATCATTTTTCCCTGGCATTATACGACTATTATCATCAAGGTTGTGAAATTTTTTAACGCACAATACCGTTTGTTCTGACAAAGTTTTTCCCGGTTTCGGGTCAGGAGAAGATAGAAATCCGTTTGAAATAATTAATTCTTTAGCTTTACGAGCCACGCGATAAGAAGAGTTGAAAACGGATTCAATCTTTCTGATTGTCCAACTGTTTGGCAAAATGGTTAAAATTGTAATTTGCTTTTTTTTGCTTAAATTAGCCTTTTCAAAATTTTCTTTCAAATGAGCTACAATTTCTTCATCTTCATGAACAGGATTTTCATCAAAAAGAGCTTTCTCTTTGTCTAGTTTTGAAAGTTCAGTGTCACTTTCAGATGAAATATTATTATCCACGTCCATATCAATTTGCTCTAGAACTTTATCTTCTTGAATCTCGTTAACGTGAAAATCATGATTTCTAGAAAGATCAGAAGAAGGAGTTTGTCCTTGTGAAAATTTCTTACGACAACTATCACAAATGAAGTAGTTTGGTGAAATGCATGACGAATTTTTGCGAATACTTTCGGGAACAGGCCTAACATTTTTTGTAATATTACTGTGACCGTGCTTGCCAAAAGGATTATAACATCTTTTATTAAAAGACATTTTCGCAACGATGTATTGAAATGCGAATGGAATAAAACGGGCAGTAATTAAATGAACCGTATTTTAACAGAAATAGGAAGTAATGCGGTGTCACTAATGTGATGCTAATGCTGAAGCTCAGCTTAGACAAGCCACCTTGCTGCGAATTCGGAAACAAAAGCGAATCGCAGTGGACATACCGCAGCGCAGCGTTATGCTTGTCGCTTTTTCATGTAGCCCTATGATTTTTTTCTCGTGAAATGAAAAAGCAAGTAATAAAATCATCTGTATTCTTAACAGCAATACGAAATAATGAAGTGTCGCTAATATGATGCTAATGCTAAAGATGCACGTGAAATGTGAGAGTAAAAGTCTTTTGTTTTTACCATTTTTTTTCTCGTAAACCCCTGGCGGTCCCAAGATAAAACTTACAGGTCTGGTAAAACACATTTTTGGCTTTCTTTGACAAAAAAATTCAAGAACACGTATTTTCAAAAACGCGTTTTTAGTTTTTTGAGTTTTCAAAAAAATGTTAAAAACTTTTTTTTTCGTTATGGACATTTATGTGTTTGAATTTAAATGTCATTACAAACAATTTCGGACCTCAAGAAGTAAAATCGGTTTATTGGAACCAAAGATATGGAACTATAAAAAAAAGTTACAAAAAATTTCAAAGTCCCATATCTCCGCCATTTTTTTGAATTTTTCAAAAATACTTGGGGGTATTTTTCCTTGCTAATACAGGACTGTATACGCCGAGTTATAGCCAAATCCCATTCCAAGAGGAAAATTTTTGATCCGCTTGACATGGACTCCATAAGCAGCAAGGAGAACAAGAGCAGCAGCAAGGTGTGTCAAACTGCTGAATGTAAAAATGCTGGTATGTAAAATTATTTTTTTGTTCATTAATCATTTAATTATGAAATTTTGTTACGTTTCTCCTCTTCTGTTGGAAAAATGAAATTTTTTGTTCAACGTTCGTCTTTTTGGCTTCAAAATTCAACAATTTTATAGGAAATTCATGTATTTTTTTTAATTCGCTTTTTTTGGTGGAAAATAATTCTTCTTTAACAAATTATCTCTGTGGTCGAAAATTCAGCTATTAAGTTAAAAAAAAATTTTTTCCCTATTTGAAAATTAATTTTTTCTTAACTTCAGATTTAAAAATTCCATTTGCTTGTAAAACTAGCTTTTTTAGTTAAAGGTTCAACCATTTGATTGAAAATTCATGTATTTTATTAGAAATTCGTCTGCTATTGATAGAAAATTCAACTTTTTTGTTGAAAATTGATGTATTTTCTTGAAAATTCTTCTTTTTTTTCGGGAAAAAAATAATTCTTCTTCTTTGAAAAATTATCTTCGTGGTTAAAAATTGAATTATTCGGTTGAAAAATGTTTCATTTTTTTTTATGTGAAAATTCATTTTTTATTGAATATTCGTATTTTTCAATTCAAAATTCAACTATTTGGTTAAAAATGGATTTATTTCGTTTAAAAATTCGTTTTTTTCGGTAGAAAATAATTCTTTTTCAGAAAATTATTTTTTAACTTGAAAATTTAACTATTTGGTTGAAAAATATTTTTTTTTCATTTGTATATTCATTTCTTTTTTTAAGATTTGAATATTTTATTTTCTTTGTAAAACTATCTTTTTTAGTTAAAAATTTAACTTTTTGATTAAAAATGTATCTTTCTTAGGTGAAAATTCAACTATTTGATTTAAAATTCATGTATTTTATTGCACATTCGTTTTTTTATAGAAAATTCAACTATTCAGATGAAAACTGTTGTATTTTGTTAAAATTTTTTTTTTTTCGGTAGCAAATAATTCTTTTCCAAAGAATTATCTTTGTGGCTGAAAATTTAA
This sequence comes from Andricus curvator, assembly GCA_932195095.1. Classification (NCBI taxonomy): domain Eukaryota; kingdom Metazoa; phylum Arthropoda; class Insecta; order Hymenoptera; family Cynipidae; genus Andricus; species Andricus curvator. Next base: position 97 of record CAKNYM010015734.1, on the reverse strand, counting down.
CTATTCGATGGAATTTTTTTTCTCTTATTTAAAGATTCAACCACTTAGTCGAAAATTGATGCTTTTTGTTGGAAATTCTTTTTTTTCGGTAAAAAAT
>CAKNYM010015733.1:0-54295 GCA_932195095.1 Andricus curvator | reverse complement strand
CTGCAAAGCATTATTGTAATGCTTAATTAATTTTGAATAATTTTGATAGTTTCGTTATTGAATTTGACGTATGAGTTTATGACTTCATGGATACAATGATTGTGAAAGGTATTTTTTTTAATCTAGATTTTATTACATTTTTAGTGCAACTTTTTATGCACTGCCGTGCATAAATTACGTAAAGATCATTTTTTAAACGAAATTTCATATTTTTTGGTTGAAATATCAACTGTTGCACATTTTTGTTGAAAATTCATGTTTTTAGGTTGAAAATTGATGTTTTTAGGTTGAAAATTCAATGATTTTGTGGATGACTCAATTATTTTGTTGAAAATTCCAGTATTTTGTTAAAAATTTTATTATTTTGTTGAAAATTTAAATATTTTGTTAAAAATTTAAATATTTTGTTCAAAATTCAAGTCATTTTTTTGTTTAAAATAAATAAATAAATTTGAAAATTTTAAATTTGTATTTGAAATATTGTTTTATTCCGTTTATAAAAGAACTTGTGTCAAAAATATTACTTGATTAAAATGCTGGTATTTGAATGTTAATGATTAGGGAAAATAAAAAATTAGTCGAAGAAAAATCAGAGAATTTTTAAAATGAATGTTCACCCTGCAAAGCATTATTGTAATGCTTAATTAATTTTGAATAATTTTGATGGTTTCGTTATTGACTTTGACGTATGAGTTTATGACTTGATGGATACAATGATTGTGAAAGGTATTTTTTTTTAATCTAGATTTTATTACATTTTTAGTGCAACTTTTTATGCACTGCCGTGCATAAGTTACGTAGAGTTTATTTCTGGAATTTTTAACCACCCTATCTTACGCAATTTATGACAACTAAATTTTTTTCGCGAATTTATTTAGGCAGGGTGTCTAGCGTTTCTTTAAGAAAATCAACGACTTTTCCAGGTTTTCCAGGACCAAAAAATTAATTTTTACAGGTACCTTTTTTATTTTAAACTGAAAAAATACTTTCCACGAAACAGTAGAAATTTTAGATCTCATACACCCCCAAAATCTGATTTTATGGTCAAAACCCCGTTTTTTGATCATTTTTATCAGGGTGAAATGTCACTGCAATTTTATGACATTTTTTGCTAACCGATAATTTTTTGCTGTTGATATTATCAAAGTGAGTTCAATTCCGTATGTAATGAGCTTTTTTTTACTAGAATTGGTTGAAATTTGACTGAGTTATCGAATTTTAAGCTAATTTAAATTTAATTTTTAATAAAATTTTCAACCAAAAGATCGAATTTTAAACAAAAAATAGTAAACTCTAACCAAAAGGAGTTGCATTTACAACGAAATAATTTAATTTTTCAGAAGACATTTTAATTCTTAACAAAAAATATTAATTTTAAATCAAAAAGGACGAATTTTGTGTCCGAATAGACGAATTTTCAACAAAACAGTTGAATATTCAACCAAAAAGGATAAGTTTTTAACAAAATCCTTGAATTTTCAACACAATACTGGAATTTTCTAGTACAAAAATCAATTTTCAACCAAATAGTCGAATTTTTAAACAAAAAGATGAATTCTCAACGAAAAATTAAATAGTTGATATTCGAACCAAAAAAGAAGCGAATTTTCAACAAAATAAAAAATTTCAACGAATGAGTTGAATTTAAAAAAAAATTTAATTTTCAACAAAATAGTTGAATTTTTAACCTACAAAGATAAACATAACAAAAATGACGAATTTTCAAACAAGAAGATTAATTTTCTATCAAAAAGCCGAATTTTCACCAAAATACATCAATTTTCAAGTAAACAAGATACATTTGCAGTAAAAATTTGTTTTCAACAAAATAGTTAAATTTTCAACTAGAGATTAATTTTTAACTAAAATGATGAATCTGCAAACAAGAAAATTAATTTTAAACATAGTGAGTCAACTTTTAACCAAAAAAGATCAATTTCAACTCAGAAGTTAAATGTTCTGATCAAAAAGACGAATTTTCAATAAATAAATATTTTTCAGTCAACGAAGAAAAAAAATTTAATTTAAATCGTTGATTTTTTCGTAAAACAGTTGCATTTTCAACCCGAAAATATGAATTTTTAGCAAAAAAGTTAATTGCTAACCAAATAGATGGAAATTTCAACCAACAAGATTAGTTGTCTACCCATAAAAATTAATTTCTACTTAAAAAAGATCAATTTTCAACAAAAAATGGAAAAGTTACATTTTTAGGTAAAAACTTAATTTTAAATAAATAACAAACTAATTTTCAACCAAATAGTTAAATTTGCAACCAAAAAGATGAACCTTCAAACAAAAAATATAAATTTTCAGCAAAGAGATTCAACTTTTACGCAAGTAGTTGAATTATTAATTTAAAAAAAAAAACAATTTTCAGCCAAAAATGGAATAGGTACATTTTCAGTGTGAAAAAAAAATTTTTTTAGCAAAAAAAAATTAGTTTTCAAGAAAGTAGTTGAACTTTCAACCAGCGAGATGAACTTTTAACAAAAATAATTAATATTCAACTGAAGTAGTTAAATTTTCAATAAAAAAATTAATTTTCAACCAAAAAAAAAAACGAATTTTCAACAAAAAAGAAATTACTTTTTTAATAAAGTGTTTCAATCTTCATCTAAATAATTGAATTTTCTACCAAAAAAGATGAATTCTCAACAAATAATGTAAGAATAGATATTTCAAAAAACAACGTAATAGTCGATATTTTAACCGAAAAAAAATTTTCATTTTAAATTAAAAACATTTTAGTTCGACCAAAAAACAGGATTGTTTAATACAATAGTTAAATCCTCCACAGGAAAAGATTTTTCAGTCAATAAAGAAAAAAAGTTTCCTCTAAAGTGTTGAATTTTCTAACCAAAAAGATGAGCTTTTTACGAAACAGTTGAATTTGCTACCATATAACTGAATTTTCAACCAAAACGATAAATATTTAAAGAAGATTCATTTTCTACTCATTGGTTGAATTTTTAACTAAGAAGACTAATTTTTTACCAAACAATACAATTTTTCAACAAATCACATAAATTTTCAATCAAATAGTTAAACATTTTAAATGAAAAAGATCAAAATTTTACCCAAAAATGGAAAAGTTAAATTAAAATTGAAAAAAATTAATTTTTAATTTAAAAAAGAAAAAGAATTTTCTACGAAATTGTTGAATTTTCAAGACAAAAAGACGAATTTGCTATACAACCTTTGAACTTTCAACCAAAAAATATTTAAAAAGATAAATTTTCAACAAAAGAAATAAATTTTTAACCAAAATGATGAATCTTTAACTGAAAAATGAAATATTCAAGCAAATAGTTCAATTTTTCACAAAATTGTTGTATTTTCTACCATATTGTTAAATTTTCGAACTGAAAATACGAATTTTTCACAAAACAGTTTAATTTCTTAACTCGAAAATATGAATTTTCTATAAAATAGTTGAATTTTTAACAAAAAAGGTTTATTTTCAACCGAGGCATATTAATGTTTAACTAGAAAGTTGCATTTTTAACCAAAAACGATGGAATTTCTACAAAAACAGATGAATTTTCAAAACAAAAAAGAACAAAAATTTCAATCAAATTGTCAAAATTTTCAAGCCAAAAAGACATTTTAGGTCATGAAGAAATTATATATTATAAAAATATACGTTTGTCAAACTAAATACTCATTATTATAAAATCCTAATAAGATTTTGGGAATTCTCTTTTTCAGGGGGAAAAAATGGGTTCATTTTCTAGGGAAGTGACAGGATTTATTTTTTTAATTTTAAGCAAGTACATATGTGCAATTTTTAAAACTCCTAATTTTTTACATTGAACATCCAAAAAAAAATTTTGATCAAAATATTTCATTAATATCCTTTAAGTGAATAAATATGATTTATTGAAAAACAATTTTTTAATTGTTTCAATTCGATAATTTTCTAGTGTCTGGAATTGAGCAGTATCAGATATTTTATAAATCGGCAATCTTGTGTCGAAAATTCTATTATTTGGGAAATATGCAAATTTGGTAATATTATAAATTATCGGTAATTTTTAAATTAGCTAATATTATAAATTGTTCAGGAATTTCATTATTCGAGAATTTTCCAAATCGGGATTTCGGAAATTTTCTATTTCGAATAATTAATTTTCGGGTTTTTTTACAGTTTCAGGAACTTTATTTTTCGTGATCTTTCAGTCGTCCAAATATTTTATGAAGAATCAATAGACTTTATTAAACAAAAAATGAATTTTTAAATTTTCATAAGTCTCAAAAAAAAAAAAAAAAAAAAAAAAAAAATAGGGGTATAAGATTAAAAATTATTTTAGAAAGATAAGACATTTCGTAAGATTTTTAAATATTTCAAGTTTGAAAATATTCCACAATATTATTACATGATTTGAAAGTGGTTAAAATGGTCGTCCCGAAATTTCAGAACGACCTGTTTGCAAAAGTTCCAAAATATTTTTTAAAAAGTTTATATTATTTCGGTATAAGATTCAAAAAAATTGATGAACATTTAGCCTTCGGGCTGCGAAAAATTACCATTTTCGAAATATTCAAAATAAAATGTTATTATCTTTCTTCAGTTAATATTTTTTATATTTTAATATTTGAGAAAATTTGGAATTTGTAATTTTTGAAGATTTAGATTAACATTATATTGAATTCTTTATAGTGTTAAGTGAACAATTTTGCTCAAGTTTTATTTTTCGCATAAAAGAAAGTTTCCCAAGTATCATAAAAAAAGCTTTTATGTTAAAAAAAGTTTAATTAATAATTAATTATATAAATAATTAATGAGTTACCAAATCCGTTCCTTGAAAAAAGGTATATCTCAGACTCAATCCCAGAGTCACTTTTTTGTGACTTTTTTTAAATCAAATATTTGAACCCAGTTAAAATTTTTTAAATAATAGCATTTTAAAAGTGCTTTCTGGATTTTCCGTAATCAATTTAAATAAATAAATTAACCTAATTTAAATATAATTTTTGAATCCATTTTAAAATATTTATATTGCAGGAATAAAACAATTTATTTCAAATGTTATGACGGCAGGAAAGATCATAATATAAAAATGCTATTTAACTATTATAATCAGATTGAAAAAAAGAATTAAGAAATGCAACAATTATTTTTTCAAAGTTAATTAAATCCTACAGCTATATGCCATTTTGCGACTGAGTTGTTAAATGCATGGCAGTTTCAACTTGAGCAGGAGAGATAAGAATGATTTTTAAATTATCAAGTTGCTGCAGAAATACATTGTTACTCACATTTCATATCATGCGAGTGATAAAAAAAATAAAAATTAATAACAATAATTTAAAAATAGATGTTGGAATGTCAGACAATTATTTATAAGCTTCTAAGAGTGTTTAATATATAATAATATATAATAAAGTAATTATGACAATGAAAAATTAATTTAAATAAAATTATCAATCTAGTTAATATATTATTTATTGGGAGGAAATTGGAACAAAAAACTTTTAAACATTCAATATTATGACAATATTGTTTCAAGTGCAGTTGCTATTTATTTGCGGATTTCAACCTGATTCACGGTGAAGTTAAACATTATTTTCTGCCGATTCAGTCGACAGTAAATATAGTCAAGATGTTAAAAATAACCACTTGTTCCATTTCTGAAATTCTTCAGTGTGACGACTATCCTTTTCCATTTTCTAAAGGTCATGTTCAACACTTTTCGTATTTTAAAATTGTTGTTTAACAAAAAAGATAATTGTATGCAAATTTATTTTGAATCATGTAATTAAAATAACGAAGATACAAGTATGAAAATTGGAAAAATGCAAAAAGAAACCTATTTATAAGGATGTATAATTTTTTTTAAAATAAAAACGTATTACAAACTATTACATATTATTGTAAATAGGTTTTCGTTCATACTTAATTTTTTTATATTAATACAGAAAATAGATCTAGGTACGGAAATAGGAAATTTTTTTCGAACGCGAAAAAAAATTATGTTTTTTGTTGAACAAGGAAATGCTCAAAGTTGGGATATTTATTTTAAATAGTCCATTGGATGATTATTAATTTGCAGAAACATTATTTGCCAATGGCGACCTATTTGCAAAAATATCTACTTTTTAAAAATATTTTTTAATTTCTTGAATTGTCATCAGTTTCAAATTGAAGAAAATTAAATTTTCAATAAAAAAAATTAATTTTCAACCAGAAAGATGAATTTTCAACAAAAAAGAAATTACTTTTTTAATCAAGTGTTTCAATCTTCACCTGAATAATTGAATTTTCTACCAAAAAAGATGAATTATCAACGAATAATGTAAGAATAGATATTTCAAAAAACGACGTAGTAGTCGATATTTTAACCGGAAAAAAAATTTCATTTTTTTATTTGCCAATGGCGACCTATTTGCGAAAAAATCTACTTTTTAAAAATATTTTTTTATTTTCTTGAATTTTCATCAGTTTCAAAATTAGGTAAATTAAATTTTCAAAAAATAAGCTTTAAACTGTTAAAAATTCAAGTGTTGAAAATTGAAGAAAATTAAATGTTAAGTTCAATTTACAACAGTTTGAAAATTCTATCAAAAATTTTATTCTAGTTTCAACAGTGTGCAAATTCAAATGTTGAAAACTGAAGAAAACGGAATTTTCAACAGTTAAAGATTTAATTTTCAATTTTCTTAAATTCTCATTATTCTTCAATTTTCAATTGTTAAAAATTATTTTCTTTCAAAGATTTTAGAGCTTCTTGTTCAAATTTTAATGATTTTTTTTTTAATACCAATTTTCGATGTAAAGCACAAACGTAATTTAACATTGTTAAAAAATTATTAGTCTTCTTCGAAATCTAATTTTATTAAATTAAAAATACCAATTTCCGACGAAAAAGTCTTACATAATCCAGAATTGTTAAGAGATCCAAACATGTCTTCATTTATTGAAAAAAAAACTGACCACAAAAATAAATTTTGTTACCTATAGCAAACTTGTATTCCATTTTTCCATTATGATTAAAAATTATATTCATTATAAATTAGTATATAATACTAAAAGTTTTTCTTTGACTGGCCGAATATTTTTTTTTAATTTTGCTAATTTCGTTACAAAATAAAACTGATTTTTCTGGTAGTATAGCTCCAGTTTAGACTGGGAAAAAGCACCATAATTTCGTTTAAATAAAAAAAAATTCTCAGCAAATTCATTGCCTGAAAATAGTTCATTTATTGATCTAGAAATTTCTATTTGTGATAAAAGTGCGCAAAATCAGCGATTGTTGACGAGTGTGCAACTTGCAGCATGAGCCGGTGGCTTGAAGCACGAGTCGCAGTTTGGCGCATGGGCGAGGCGAGTACGAAAACGTAAACTGACTTTTTATGATTTTCGGAACGTGATTAAAACTTCTTAAAAAAATAATGATTTTCCGATTACGCATGGTAGTTTACAGCCAATCTTATTTTTATTTAATTTTGTTCGTTTATTTATTTTTTTAAATATTTTTTTTGCTCACGGGCGTCCATTGTGTCAATTCGCAAAATAGATGTATTTCAAAGTGCGCATGCGCCAATATTATTCTCGCACAGCCTACTGAATTGAAGCACTTTCCACATCATTTAGAAGCATGAAAGTCCTTACTTTCGAGGTGACTGTTGCAAAAACAGAATTTTCGCTCATTTCAAAAACTCAAACTGCTTATTATTGATTGCTGAAAGTACTTAATTTTTTTTTCTTTTTAGTCTCACTTTAATATGAAAAGTAAATAAAAAGCACTTGGTTAGAAAAAAAACTCAATTTCTTCTACTGAAAATCAGTCTTCCACAATATTCTATATGTAATTCTATAAAAAAAAGAGATTATTTCCAAAAATTGATTAACAGAATTAAAAGAGGAGGGCCAATAAAAGGAGGGTCTTCAAAGTTTGAGTAACTTACAGTGGAGCAACATGATAAAAAAACTATTTCAAAATTTTTTTAACCACACAATTGCTATTAACAAATTATTTATTCCTAATATTACTTAATAATATTATATGAAATTATTTTATTCCGTATCTAAAAGATTGTTTGCTAAAATTGTTACAAGATAAAGATTATGGTACTTGAATATTAATGGTCAGGGAAAATAAACAAATTGGTCAGAGTAAATTTAGGGGATTTTGAAAATAAATTTGGGAACTACCCTGATATAATATTCTTGTTCGTAATTTATTTGCCTTGTATTTTTTTTTCTGTTGCTTCCCCCTGATGATTATACTTTTGGTTAAGAATTTTATTATTTTGTTGCAAATTCAACAATTTTTTTGAAAACTCATCCCTTTTGTTTCAAATATCTACTATTACGTTATTCGTTTAGAATTCATCTATTTGGGTGAAAGTTGAACCACTTTATTACAAAATTTTTTTGAAAATTCATAATTTTTATTAAAAAATCATCTTTTTGGTTTAAAAATTGCTTTTTTTGTTGAAAATTTATTTTTTTAATTGAAAATTTAACCATTTCAGTTGAAGATTCATAATTTTTGTTGAGCATTTATCTCGTTCGTTGAATGTTTAACTATTTTTTTTTTGAAAATTCATTTTACTGGTTGAAGATTTAACTTTTTTTTTAGAAAATTTGTTTTCTTTTGATTGAAAATTAATTTTTAAACTAAGAGTTAAACTATTCCATTATTGGTTAAAAATTGATAGTTTTTAGTTGAAAATGTATATTTTCTTGGTGAAAATTTAACTATTTTGTAAAAAATTTGTGTTTTTGGCTTAAAAATGCAACTTTTTCGTTAAATATTTTTTTTATGGGTTACAAATTTTATTATTTTGGTAGAAAATTCCACTAATTGGTTGAAAAATTTTTTCTTCATTGACTGAAAAATCTTGCTTGGTATAATATTCATTTCTTTTGTTGAAAATCCGTCTATTTGGTTCGGAAATTCATCTCTTAGGTAGTAATTTTATCTTTTTTTATTCGAAATGCAACTATTCTATTTTGTTGAAAATTCTTTTTTTTATAAAAAATTAATTTTTTACCTGCAAATTTTACTTCTTCATTTTTTGTTGAAAATTGCTTTTTTTTCATCAAAAATTCGTCTTTATTGGTAGAAAAGTAATATTTTTGATTGAAATTTCTTCTTTTTGGTTAAAACTGCAACTGTTTGGTTAAAATTAATTTTTCGTTAAAAATTTATATTTTCGGGTTGAAAAAGCAACTCTTTTACAAAAAGATTTGTCTTTTGGCTTTAAAGATCAATAGTTTAGATGAAATTTTTTCCCTTTTTGAGGTAAAACTGTTTTTTGTTGAAAATTCTTCTATTTGGTTAAAAAAATTCACTAAAAATTTATTTTTTACTTGAAAATTGAAAAATAGGTTGAAAATTCAACTGTTTGGTTAAAAATGCAACTATTTTGTTGAAAATCTATTTTTTTTAAAGTTCAACTCTTTGATTGAAAATTTAATTATTTGGTTGAAAATGTTTCTTTTATTGTTGGAATATCAACTGTATCATTTTTCGTTGAGAATTCAGTTTTTTCTGAAAAATTCAACTTTTCGTATCAAAAAATTAACTCAGTTTTTGGTTAAAGCTGACTATTTTCGGTTTCAAAATTCGATTATTTGGTTGCGAATTGATTTTTGTAGTGGGAAATTCCAGTATTATGTTAAAAATTCGACTATTTCATTAAAAATTCTAGTATTTTGTTGAAAATTCAAGTATTTTATTGAAAACTCATCCTTTTTTTTTTAAATTCGATCATTTGGTAGAAAATTCATCTTTGTAGATTGAAAATTCAACAATTTGGTTAAAAATTAAACTATTTTGTTAAAAATTCTAGTATTTTGTTCGAAATTTCTTCTTTTTGGTTGAAACTGCAACTGTTTGGTTAAAATTAATTTTTTGTTGAAAATTTATATTTTCGGGTTGAATAAGCAACTGTTCTACAAAAAAATTTGTCTTTTGGCTTTAGAGATCAATAATTTGGATGAAATTTTTTTCTTTCTTCAGGTAAAACGGTTTTTTCGTTAAAAATTCTTCTATTTGGTTCAAAAAACTTACTACCAATTTATTTTTTACTTGAAAATTGAAAAATTGTGTTAAAAATTCGACTATTTTGTTAAAAATTCAAGTATTTTATTGAACATCCATCCTTTTTTGTTTAAAATTCGATCATTTGGTAGAAAATTCATCTTGTAGGTTGAAAATTCAACAATTTGGTTGAAAATTGAACTATTTTATTAAAAATTCTAGTATTTTGTTGCAAATTCAAGTATTTTATTCAAAACTCATCCTTTTTGTTTAAAATTCGATCCTTTGGTAGAAAATGCATCTTTGCAGATTGAAAATTCAACAATTTGGTTAAAAATTAAACTATTTTGTTTTAAATTCCAGTATTTTGTTGAAAAATCAAGTATTTTATTGAAAACTCATCCTTTTTCTTTAAAATTCCATCATTTGGCAGAAAATTCATCTTGGTAGGTTGAAACTTCAACAATTTGGTTAAAAATTAAACTATTTTGTAAAAAATCTTTTTTTTTGGAAGTTCAACTCTTTCATTGAAAATTTAGCTATTTGGTTGAAAATGTTTTTTTTTATTGTTGAAATATCAACTGTATAATTTTTCGTTGAGAATTCAGCTTTTTGTTAAAAATTCAACTTTTCGCATTAAAAACTTAACTCAGTTTTTGGTTGAAGCTGAATATTTTCGGTTTCAAAATTCGATTATTTGATTGAAAATTGATTTTTGTAGTAGAAAATTTCAGTATTGTGTTAAAAATTCAACTATTTTGTTAAAAATTCAAGTATTTTGTTGAAAATTCAAGTATTTCATTGAAAAATCATCCTTTTTTGTTTAAAATTCCATCATTTGGTAGAAAATGCATCTTTGTGGATTTGAAAATTCAACAATTTGGTTAAAAATTAAACTATTTTGTTAAAAATCTTTTTTTCTTGAAGTTTAACTCTTTGATTGAAAATTTAACTATTTGGTTGAAAATGCTTTTTTTATTGTTGAAATATCAACTCTATCATTTTTCGTTGAGAATTCAGCTTTTTCGGTTTCAAAATTCGATTATTTGGTTGAAAATTGATTTTAGTAGTAGAAAATTCCAGTATTGTGTTAAAAATTCAACTATTTTGTTCAGAGTTTAATTATTTTATTGAAAATTAAAACGTACAGTCGTATGAGAAATTACGCATATGACACTTTTTCAGTTCCACTAGACCTACAATTTCTATCTTTGCAAATTGAAAAAAAAATTTGAAATCGGTTGAAAATTCAAGCCGGAATCGTATTTACATTTTTTTCTCATCGTGTTTCCCCACTGTGAGTGACTCAAAACTTGAAAGACCCATACCTTTCCTTTTCCCCAAAGTTCGCCCTCCTCCTTTATTTTAAACTGTCCCATTTTTTTTTTGTAAAAACTTTTGATGAACTTGTAACGTGCAACCAATCAGGCAAACTGACCGCGAGTAAACTGAGTCGCTCTTCGAGAATTATTCTTAGGTAACGGTACTTTGTAATAGGCGTCGCGACGCCTCTTGTGACTGGAGAACCAAAAGCATCCCGCATGCGTCGCGGCGCCTTGCAAGAATAACCGAAGCGAGTTTTTGCCCCTCAATACGTTTCGAACCGCGAACCGCTGCTGTTTGGCTTGATTTGTGCCGCGCCATTTATTATTTGTTATCAAATTACATTCGTTTCAAAATATTTTCCAACGATAATTTATTCAACGGATCGAGAAAAATAGACATATTAATCAAGGAAGCGTTTGTACGGAAGCCGTGATCAAAGGATTCCATACGGGACACCTACACGTTTTTGCAAGCTCGTACTTATAGGTACTCCTTATAAAGTTAGATCCATCTTTAGATAGAATCTGATTGAATCTTCTCAGTGGTGTGTAATTTTACTCCTTTCTATTTTTTTTCGTCCAGTTTCAATCCAGATATTTATTCACAGATTTTAGTTTAATTTCACTAATTTTGAATAATAAATTGGGCAGATTTTATTCATTCAAAAATAGCAATAGAAAATGGTTTAATTTGATTAATTCTTTTATCAAAATTTTCGTCAATTGGATAGACTTTGAAAATCCAACATAAATTGTTCAATTTCAATAGTTATTTTACTGCAATATTCGCCAGAAACAGACAGTTCGTGCCTGACAGAGATTTTTGACCTGCCACAAAAACGCCCCTTTAATTTGAATTCAAACGAATCGAACGACATAATTAATTATAAAAATATCCCAAGAAAACATTTTTTTTTAAATAAAAAAATTGAATATCCATTTCATTAAGTGTAGAACTGACTCACAAGAGAAGTGCCAGGTCGTGTTTTTTTGTTTGGATTCATAATTTTCGTATATAAGGGTCATTGCCTTAAATCAAAATTGTGAAATTCGTAGGACCCAATATTCGGCAATTTTCGAGAAAAAAAACTACTTTCGATTTTTCCCTGCCATTCCTGTATACTAAATAAATATACCATCCGACTGCCTGAGTAGCTCCTATGGTAGCGCGTCCGGTCTTGTGGCCGGAAGGTTGCGCGCTCTATTCTCGCTGCCTACACTTTTTTCCAATTTTCAAAAATAATTCCATTCTTCTATTTGAAAATGTGAATGCTTGAGCATTATAAATAAACTAATTGATCAAAAAGATTTTTTGAGAAAAAAAAATCATGCAACTTTCCGACTACAAATCCGACTATCGCCTGAGCTACTCGGTCAGTTTGAAGAAATATTTTTGGACCGGCAAGGAAAACTTTAAAGTAGTTTTACTCGAAACTAGTCAAATATTGTGCCCTAGAAATTTCATAATTTCACTTTGGGGTCATGACCTTTATTTAGAAAAATTATTCATCGACACGAAAACACACCACCTGGCTCTCCCCTTCTCAAATAAAAATACAATTCTTTATTTTAGTTATGTTTTCTCAATGAGTGAAGCAATCATTTGGTATCGATAGACACCTTTTTTCCGTGCCCCAATTTGTTGTACTCTGCCTCCCTTTATTTTCGTTTCTTCGTGATCACGTGGAGTTTCTGTCTTATACACAGTTCTGCGTGAAACGCTTCGCGCAAAATCGTCAGTTGAGGAACATTAATTCGCGCTACAGGAGGTACCTAATAACCTACTCTCAAATTTTAGTTATTTTTTCATCAAATGCGTTCATGACCGCATCGATGATGTAAACCTTCTAAAAAAGAAATCCACCAGTGTAATTGAAATATGACATTGACATCTGCTACTTTAACGAGTGGAGGCTGGAGAAAGAAAAAAAAATATAATGAGAGAGATAGAGATTTTCTACTTTTAGCCTCAAGTTGTGCCAAAAGAAGTGTGATGATGTCATATTGAAAACGAATTTCCGAAACAAAGCTCATCTTCCAAAATCAATAGACTTCCTGAGTCCTGACAGAAATTTTTTGCAATCATTGAATTTGTGCACGTTTTTGATATTTGAATTAGTTAAGATCTGCTTTTTTGAAAATTGGTATTTTTAATTAACGGGAGTAATTGATATAAATATCAAAATGATAAGATGAAATAGGGGAAAAATAAGAAAGTCATGATAATTGGTTAATTAATTGATTAATTAAGTGGAGGTAATCATGATGAAGGGTGGATGAAGATTGTTCGTTTAATTTTCTCCTGACTTGTTGTTCGTCATTAGTCGATGATTTGTAGTCATGCTTTCAAGTGAAAACTTTCATTGCCTGCTCCACTGAGATGTCCCAAAGAGACATTCATACATACTTTAGTTATCTACTTTTAGCCAAGGCCTCTGAACGGCTTGAGTCCGGCTGGGATTCAAGCCAGAGTAACCGTAGGCTACTCAGAGCACGCGACACGCATTTCCGAATCTAAATTCGTCCGATCTCACTAAACTCAAGTTTTTGGGTCTCACCAGACCACCGATCAAATTTACCTAAACAAACCGAAAAACAATAAACTTTTAGATATACTTGTAACAATTGACAGTTTGCCAGAGGCATCATTCTTTAGATGTCCATTCGGACTTTACATGTAAACACCCTCCACATTTCTACAGGGGATGATTGTTCCTTAAGAATTATCAATAATTATGGGTTTTTGTCAGGAACAATATGGTCAGCTTCAGTTTTTTCTTTATTGTCAAATATTTGTTAGGTATTAGTTATTTTTTTCATGAGAACTTAAGGTGGGTCAGTTGTCTTTTAGGATAAGAATCACTGCAATATTTGTTTTTGTAAACATAACCAACAGTAATGTTTACAACAGTAATGAGAATATGTGATACCTAAAAGTTGTAGAACTAGAAAAATCACACCTTTTATGTTACTTAGGAAAAAAATATTTTAGCAATAGTTTTTGTAAATGAATTTTTTCTTAATGTCGCTTCTTAACAATTTTTAAAAAGTGGTTGGATTTTAATGAATCATGGCTTCTTTTTTCAGGAAAAGCATTCCCTATAACCGTACCATTTCCAAGTTTGAAAAATAAGTGAATAATCTCGAAATACGTTTATTTGTTTAAAAAAAAATGTTTTCTCAGAGATTGTTTTGACGATATCAGCCATAGAAAAATTTACTTTCAAAACTGGACAGTATTACGATAAAATTCAATTGCAAAAACCATTGTTAAAATAAAAGTTTCTTTGTTAATGTCAAAAATTTTTCATTAAAAACATGTCTTTTTATTTGAAATACCATCATCAGTAATATTATTTTGATTCTTAAAATCATAGAAAATCTATTTTTCCAGATATCTGATTTTTGGCACGAAAACTACCTTAACATTTTTATGTAGAACTTTTCTCAATACCGTTGAAAACTCAGATGAAAACGGAAAACCCCAATTTTTCTACCTTTATAACCATTGCAATTAGTTATGATGTTATAAAAAATGAAATAAATAGAGCTCTGATTCTTAAAATAAAAAACTTTATTTGTGCAAAACTACTATTTGCGCCCAATGATGTAATTTTTTGTTGATGCTAATTTTCAGTTTTTTAAAACAAATATGACCTTGAAAAATAAAATTGCCTGACTTGAGCTAAATATTTCTTGAAATAAAATAACTTACTAGAATTTACGAGAATAACTTTTACTTAAAGTGACAAAAAGTGATCAATTAACACACTTTCGGAAATTATATAAAAAAAATGTAATTATAAAAATTTGTAAACTATTTACTTTATTAAAAATCAGTTACGGTTAAGTTGTAGGGAAACTTTTCGCTGAACAAATGAGCAATCATTTATAAAAATCGCATTATTTTGAAAAATTTGGCAAGAAGCAATATAACAAAAAGTTCAACATTAACTACAATTCGTTTAATAGACAATTTTATATGTTTATTTTCTCCATAACGAATAATCTTTTATCTGTTCAACAATACCGTCATTGAACACATTGCTATTGTTTTGAGTATAATGAATTTTTTCCGGATTAACAATTTTCATTGTAAAATAATTCTACAAAATAATTCAATGTTTTCAATAACGACTTTCAAACAGAGTTGCAAGCAATCATTATTATAAAAATGTAGTATCATTTTTATTTTAAAACGTAAAATATGTATTAACCGGAATTCAGTTTAACACAACATATTTTGTCTACAACAGAAAATTATTCTAAACAATTTTTTTATTTTATAGACTTGTTGATTCACTCCGGGATAAGTCCGAGAAGACGAACGCTGACCTCAAGAACCTTGAAAGATTCGAGGAGGAAGTGGAACGGTTAAGTGTTGACCTTGAAGAACTCCACCAGCAGATCTCGACCTTCTATGTATTCAGTGCTAATCAGGAGGCTACAGAGACTGATTTGGAAGCACTGAAATCTCGAGTCGATATCCTCGTGGAATCTGCAAAGGGATTTTCAGGAAACACAAAGGCGCAGTATCAAGCTAGCCAGCAGCTGGTACCAACTGACCTAGCCCAGAAACTCACGTCCTTGGAACTACGAGCCGAAGACACCAGCCAAGCGATGGAAGAGAAGCAAAGGGAGCAAAAACGAGCGAAGACGACGAGGTCAGACTATATGACCGACGTGGACGAAGTGCAGACTTGGATTCGTCAGGCTGAACTCAAAGTTCAAAACAGGTCTATCGAACCAGCTAAGCTGATGGAGCACCTTCGCCAAATACAAAACGAACTGGGTCCGATATCCGACAAGCTCGAACGATTAACGAAAAATGGCCATGTCATTATCGAGAATACCAGGGATGAAAATGAAAAGGAAATGATTGGTAGCACCATTGCAAACTTGACTGATCAGTTGGGACAGGTCAAATCCTGGTTGGATGAGAAGAAACAATTAATTGGAGATACTATGGATGCCTGGCAAAGGTTCCTTGCCTTACACGAAGCAGTGAAAGCCTGGATTGAAGAAAAGAGGCTCTTCCTTGTCGAGCCTTTGAGACTGAGCAGCCTTAGTCAAGCGAGGCAAAGGCTTCACGAGTACTCGGTAGGTTTAATCTCAGACTAATTATTTTATCTATTATTCACATCTTTACTACTTAGGAAAGTGTTACGTCTCGTAACGGTAATCAATTATTAATAAAATTGTAATAAATGGTATTCCAGACTGCGGTAAAAAGCTGTAAACAAGTAAATAAGAACTTGAGCGACATGGGAAGAGAGTTGGAGAACATTGGTCAGGTGACGAGCATTGGAGATCTTCCAGAGAAACTCACAGCAGCTGAAGATGCGAAGGCTGATGTTGAGGGACAACTTCTAGAAAGGGTTAGTTAAATCCTCTTGCACTTTTCTTTTGTAAATTTATTTACTCAAGTTCTCTCTAGAAGAGCTTCGCTATATTGTTCATCTTATTTCAGAATGCTCTTTTGCAAGAAACGAGCGAGGAATGGGAGCAATGTGAAAAAAAGATGAAGGACGTCAAGAACTGGATTGAAAAGGCTCAACAGAGTCTGGAATCGCCTCAAAATAAGAAGAAGCCTCTGAGAGATCAACATGCCATCAGAGAGAAGATGTTGAGTGATATTGCTATTCAAAAAACGAAGATCACCATGTCTGTGGAGAAGCTGCAGGTCCATTTCCGATCTGGAATCGGTGGAGATAATCGAGTCAGTGAAGCAGCCAGCGAACTCCTAGAGGAGTTAGATCTTGTGTTAAATACGGTGAAAGATCAGACATCTGCTTTGGAAGCTTGTCTTCACCAAATAGATCATTACCAACAGGTGAGGGCAATCTCGAATATAAATATCAAGGTATCTCGATATTCTTATCAGCATCATCTAACATTTTTAAATAATCTTTTTGCAGGAGATACAGCAGTTGAGGCAGTATATCGTCCAAGTAGAACAGCAACTAAGGACTGTCTTGAGTCCTACATACCTTCCCAACGACCGAGAAAAGGCTCTTGAAGAGCAACAGGTAGGTTTATCTTTCTTTCACTTTTATCTAATATGCACCGTGCGCTGAAGCAGCAAGAGTTGATCTCTATACTATTTAAATGATACCAACTCAAGACCACCACCAAGATCTTAATTGGCATAGAGAACTTGACACAGAAAATTTCAATTTTTTATCGCGAGGAGAACGACAACGTCAATTTAGCCTTCTAACACCATAATTATTACTAACTGAATAAATACCTTGTATGTCGATCAACGATCGACGATCTTCACGGCCTTACTTACCCAAACCGATGGATTTTGACTAATTTTGTCCTTTGAGAGATTTGTTGAACTTTTAGTAGTCGAAATATGATCACGATTAGTTTACCTATTCTTTTGTTAAATATATTTTGTGGATTAAACTATTCATCCAAATATCATCCATTGCTTATATGCTTTGTTGGCATTTATTTTTTCATGAAAGAGAACCATATAGTTTACTTATTGTCATCATTTTTGGCTTATTATCGGTTTTGGTTTTAATGGAGACAGGTCAGCAGATTGAAAACCAGTGTGGTGTAGAATAATGGTGTCCTATCTGTTGCTGTTACCGGAAACTAGTTTTTAGCCAAAATTTAGTGGAGAACAACAAAAATCCAAATTGTAAAGAAAACCAACTCTGAAGTTTTCGATTGTTGTTGTTCAGCTCAAACTGTAGTTCTTAAGTGAAATCAAATAATATAAAAGCTCGGTACTTTGGTCCACCAATTCATATTTCATTGTTGTGATTTTTCACTGCAAAAGATGTATCGAGAACCAAAATTTATAAAGAACATCAATACTAAATCAGAATACTTTTGAACTTCAGCTAACGAATAACTTCACTAGTAGAAAACCGCACTGCTTTTCATTCACTTGACCGCATTCCACAAGAACCAAATTTTCCTTATCCTATTCCATATACTAACATCTCGCAAAAAAATCCTTCTGCTTATCCTCTTCGGATTATTATGTTGCTGTCGTATCATGGTGGTATATCACGCACAGGGTGTTGGTTGGTATCTTGATCTTAACGTTTCCGTTTTGCCTTACTGTTTTTACCTCTTACACCTAGTTCTTAAAAACGTTTCATTTGTGACACTACTGTTCGAGGGAGGTTACTTGATTATGCTTGTTTGTGTTGATATTGTCAATCTTGATATTGTTCATCTGAATAATGTTTATCATTTCGTTAATGTAATGTTTGCCTACTTCACAAACGCGTTATTCACAGGGACACTTGTACGTAGTAATTTCTGATCACAAAACACCCGGGTTGCTTTGCACGCATACAAGCACCACAAGCTTAAAAGTAACTTAAAAGGTGATGGTAATTACTTCGAGAGTGTAAAATGATTCTCGACAAACGCTGCAGTAATCAAGTGAACTCCAGTGGATAAACTTTTCGGACAGGGTGGTAAAACCATAAAATTCGCAATGGCGCTGATACAACATAAAGAAGTTTTGCGTTACACATGCTATAATTATTTTTCTTTAATTTCTCGTTTTGTCGACTAGCATTTTATTTATGACTTCTGTTTGCTGCATTCCCTCCCTCCACACCGACCTACCCTGTTTTTTCATTTTTGCTCGTTATCGCGTTTGCCACTCTGGTCATCCTTTGTCATCCTTTTGGCCTACGGGACACGTCATGGGATCTCTTTTTTCACACACTATTCTATCATTTTTCTATCATTGTGGCGGATCTTTTCACCTCATCTCTCTCTATTTCTCTTTCTTCGCCTCTTTCTCTCGACGTGATCCACTATTATCTCGCGAAATTCCATCAATTATTAAACTCAATTTCTATTACGACTATTACAAAAGATTCACCGCGAGAAAATAAAGTCTCTACAGAGTAAAATTCAGTCCAGGACGGAACGTTCGAAACTCTTGATTCAGCGAGGAACACCGGATATCGAGCCGTTAGAACCGTAGCGTTAAGAAATTTCGACTTCTGGTCAGCCGAATTGATCGAAAGTCGAACATTCTTTGATGAAATCTACTCTTTACCGCGAAGTGGTTGAAAGTTTAAGCTGTCGATAGCCAAATATTCCATCGGTGGACGGAAACCTGACGAAGATCGTCGATCGGGTTCGCGTTTCGTCTAAAGTCTTACTTTAACACTTGTACCATTCTATATATATGAGATCACATATCTTGATCTGCAAGATCGCGTCTTTTGTTACTATTAATGTCTGTGTTTGAGCGCTTGTGTTATAAATAGGAAAGTTTATCGCGTTATTACCTTAATGAGATCTTATACGAATGTTAAAAATCTGTACCGAGAAAGGCATATAACTTTACGATAAATAAAGTGCATTATAAAACTTTAATTATAATAATTTTAAATTCTTTAATTGAAAAGATAGAGTACCCATGATCTGATCAGTCAAGTAATTTAGTGAAGTAAAGAAATTAAATATGCCCCAATTTTCGAAATCCATTGACATATCCTTGTGTTCTTTGGCTGCTCGATTTGTGAGCAGACCTTGCAGACACGGATGGACGGTTGGAGGCAACGCACGAGAACACTGGTGGATAAGATTCATGCAGTGGATCCACACTATGTCCCACTCACTGAGACGGTTGTCAGGGCCTCTGGTCTTGTGTCGTACGCAGACATCGCTGCGGGAAGATCACGTTCGAACTCGCGATGCAATAGTCCCTTCAGGAACCCACGCGATGAACCTCCTCCTTCTTCCCCCTTGACCACTCAGCCCCTTCGACTGACTACAAGCAAAGCAGAGTCTTATCAGAAGGCAAAGAGTGAATCTCAAATTCCCACTGAAGAACTTGCAACTGAAGAAAGAGACAAGACCCCTGCCAGAGCTCCAAGAGTCAAATCTGGAAAGATTGACTCATCTGGACACATGGACTCTCCAAAGGTTGATCAAGCTCGTCGTGGTCGTTCACCAACAAGGAAACCACCTTCTAAACCAAGGAAACAAGAAACCAGAACAGAAACTCCTGTTCAGATCAAAGTCAGTCAAACTGAAGAGTTTGCATCTGAACCTCTTGAAGAGAAGAAAATGAAAGGTAGCTTGGCACCACAAGAACATACAAGAGGTAGATCACAAAGTCCCATGTGGATTCCGGGATCCACATCCTATGCTGATATTCTTCGAGGACGAATGCAGGCGAATTTGTCCAGAGCTTCCTCAGAAACGAAAGAAGTGATTGATATGGGGAGAGTTACTGAGCTTTCTAAAGAATCTAGTCAAGCAAAATCTAGTCAAGAGACTCAAGGGCCAGTAGCTATTGAAGTAGTTAAAGCCACTAAAGATGGTGTTCCTGATTCCATAGTACGAGTGGATGAACAAGTGCCTTATCACGATGTTTGCCAAATGAGTGAGTCTAGTGATGTAGAAAAGAAGAGAAGTTGTCAGAAAGAATCCAGTAATTGGTCGACTGAGGGTCAAACTTCTGATTGGGCAGATGAACCTTATGAGACCCCTATAGCTTCTCAAACTCAAATTTATGATTACATGCAATCAACACCTGAATTGGTGGGATACATCAGTTCTCAGTTGGGAGCTTATCCAGTTCCTTCTTATGTGTATGCACCAGCTCATCAGCAAGTGCAAGGTTTAGAACCTATGATTTTGGGATCGTTTGAAGGACCTTCTGGTTATTCTGGAGATCACTACGTTACTCAGGCAAATTACTTGCCAAGTGGGGAATTGTATTCACCAGCTCAAGATCCTGTAGCTGAACAGTGTCTAAATCAGATGAATGAATTGATGCAACAACCTAA
The DNA here is from genome assembly GCA_932195095.1 of Andricus curvator. Classification (NCBI taxonomy): domain Eukaryota; kingdom Metazoa; phylum Arthropoda; class Insecta; order Hymenoptera; family Cynipidae; genus Andricus; species Andricus curvator. The sequence goes on along the minus strand of CAKNYM010015733.1, from coordinate 33,187 downwards.
CTTGATGCAACCACTTGAACTGCTGCCACAACCTGAACTGATCCCACAGCCTCAATTGATGCAGCAACATGTCTTTTTGTCACAACCAGTTTCTGTTATTCAAGTACAACCTCAACTCATAACTGAAGAACCTCATTCAGCTTTTCCAATTGCAGAGGCTCCTGCTTTTAAAGAACAAGAAAATGTAGTTCCTTTAGAAAAGAAGGCCTTCCAGAGTGGAATAACTGAAACAGTTCAAAAGGGAACAGTGGTAGAAAAGCAGGAGGCAAGTGATAATATAGAAACTCGAGGACCATCGATGTCGTATGCGAAAATGTTATCACAGGGATTAAGTAGCCGAGTGACTCCACCACCTACTTCAAGACCAAGTGCTACAACGTCTAAAGAGAGTTCAAAGTCACGAGAAATGACACCTCAAGATTCTAAAGTATTTCCAAAGACAACTGATTTAGAAAGTTCTAGTGTAGGTCAGCATAAAAAGGAAAATGAATGGGATACTATGAAGAAACGAGATGTGAGGAAGAAATCTCAAGAAGAGAAACTCAAACCAGAGATTGAGAAAAAGTTTAAAAAAGGTGATAAGGGTGTAACTTTAAAAACGGTTCCAGAAAAGGTTGGTGTGCAGAAGGTTCAGAAAGGACAGGAAGTCAAAAAGAAAGAAGCGAAAGTAAAGAAAGTAGATGAAAGAAAAGAAGTTCAAGACGATGGTAAAGATTTAAAGAAAGAGACTAAGGCCGATAGAAAGAAAGATGAAAAGGAAGAAAGGAAGATAGAGGAAAAAGTAGTGGAAACAAAAACAGAAAGAAATAAGAAAGGAAAAGAAGTAGAAAGAAAAGATGTATTAAAGGAAGTATCATTAGAGAAAGATAAAGTGATTATCGACGATTCAAAGCATGAACAATTAGAAAAGAAACCTAAGCAGAAAAGAAATAAGGTTGAAAAATCTAATGAAGATGAAATAGAGAGAGCTTTGAAAGAAATTGAGAACATGGAGAAGCAAAAGGTCAAGCCTAAAAAAGAACAGTTGAAAGCTAAAAAAGATACAAATGAAAAGGTAGATAATCGAAAGCCTGATCTACTTGATGAAAAGTCATTAAAATCTAAAGAGAAACCTCTTATAGTTAAGGAAAAGGTTGATGATCAGGGAACAAAGGTTAAAGAATATTCCACTGAACCAGTAAAAGAAGAAAGTAAGAATATCAAAGGCGAAAAATCAGCAAAGTCTAAAGATAAATCAGGAAAAAAGGTACCAACTCAAAAAGAAACAGTTACTACCAGAGAATCTAAAGTCAAAGTAGACTCAGGTGAGTTAATTAAACAGGAGAGCAAGAAGGTTGCTGAGACTGAGGGAAAATCTGATATGGCCACAACTGGAAACAAAATATCAGTTCCAGAAAAAGAAACTCAAATATCTGCAAAACAGGATTCTAAAGCAGATGTTAAAAATAAAAATAAAGTAAAAGCAGATAAAACTAAAGAAAAGGTGACCCCTGAAGTTTCATCTGAAGAATCTAAAGTTAAATTTGAAATTGTTAAGAAAGTAGAAACTGATGACAAATCGCAGAAGTCTAAGCAGGAAAGTATCACACCAGTTCTACCAGAAGAAGAAACAACCAGAATTAAAAATAAAGAAATCAAAATTCCTACAGCTGAAATTGATCGTAAGAAAAATACAACAGAGATTGGAAAATCAAAAAATTCTAAAGAGAAGGAGAAAGGAAAAGGTACAGCAACAGCTTCTGAACAGCAAATGTGTATTACAGGAGAAACTAAGACCGATAAAGCTGAAGGCGTGACATCAAAAATTTCATCTGATGATATACTACTTGACTTAGATAAATCTGTGAAGGAATCTCACAAATCAGAAAAGTCTAAAGAATCTAAACTCAAAGAAGAGGTTGAACCTTCAAGTGGTAAAGTTATACGAGAGAGTGAGGACAAATCAATTAAAACTACTGATTTAATGATAGTAACAGAAGTAATAAAACCAGATATCCAATCGAGCAAATCAGAGAATAAGAAATCTTGCAAAGGTAAAAAATCTGCTAAAAATGAAGAAAGCAAAGAATCAAAAGAAATAGAAGAATCTGAAGTTCCCACTGAAGAAAGAAAAACCTCTACAAAATCACCAGGAAATACATCATTAATACAAAATACTGATGGAAAACAAGTTCCCGGATCTGCTCTTGTTGATAAATTAGAAGACCAAGTTGTATTTACTGAAGTCTTACCAGATGAACCAGTTATTCAAAAATCATTAGAAGCAGATTCAGAAGAAATCGTATCCCTAAAAATCGAATCTAGTGAATCACAATTGAAAGGATTGGTCGAGAAATTAGTGAAAAAGGAGGGCATAAAACCTTCTGAAGACAAGAATCGAAAGAAAGGTTCCAAAACTGTTTCGTGTGAGTTAAAGAAGCCAAAAGAATCTAAGAAGGGGGAAATCACTGAAAACGAACAATCATCTCAAATTGTAAAAGATGTTACGAAAGAGAAATCAGAAGATTTGACTGAGGTAATAAATTTCCCTGGGAAAGCTTTAATAATCGAAAAGACTGTCACAACCATAACGACAACAACTGGGTCAGAGGAAGTGAAACCCTCTGCAGTAAAATCTATCAAGTCAATAGAAATTTTGGAGAACGTACCTCTACCAAAAACCAAGGTTTCTAAGGAAAATAAAGTTATAAGCTTACGACCGGAAAATGTAGAGGCTAGTATTGTGACTACGTATGCTAGGGTAGCGTGTGATTCTGTCAATGAAAGTAAGGTGAGTGAAACTGTAGATCAGGCTGCGAAGATAGGGGAGGTGAATTTGAGTTCTAACAACTTCGTTGCTCCCGCAAATTTCGTTTTAGAAATTGGCGAGGGAGACTTATTCGGTAGTGTGAAGGATAGAAGGAAGACTCATTCAGTTTATGTCCCAAGATCTGATGAGAGCTTAGAAATGATTATGAAGGAGCGAGAGGCGGAAAGTAAAACTGTTCCTGTTACCTCGGTGAGTATTGGAACTCAAGAATTTATTGAGACAACAAGACGAGACATCATTCCAGAAAAGGCAGATTCTAAAAAAGTAGGAAGTAAATTGGAGATCAAGCAAGAACCGAAAATTCAGATTGCAATAGAGGAGAAGATAAGGGAGACAACTGAGAAGATTTCAGACAAAGAGAAGAATGTTCAGTATTATGAAGAATTAATTAAGCCTTATTGGCTAGACTATCATACATATGCTGAAGCTGAAGTTAACTTTCATAGGTATTATAAGGTACAGAAGGTTGTAGAAGACCCACATCCTCCATCTTCCGAACCTAGCTCATCGAGTATTGAAAGACTTGTCCAAGAGTCAATAATGAAGACACCCGAAGTGGAATCTAGTAAAGTGAAACCAGTATCAGATCGAGAAATGAGGATCTCCACATTAGCAGTAGAAACCCCCAAATATTCTTTAGCTGAAATTAATGCTGCTGAATTGGAATGGGAATCAAGTAGGCATAGAGAAAGGGTGCAATCAGATGAGGTAAGTGACATTTCGATCGTTTCTGATCGCACAACTGTTATAGAAAGGGACATCAATGTTGACGTGACAACTAAGTCAGTCCATGAACCAGTGGATAAGTCAACTGAAAAACTAATGGATAATTCAATGGATAAAACAGTGGATAAGACAAAACCTGTTCATCTAGTGTCTGACGATTCTTGGATGGACATTTTAGATGATGATTCACTAGCTATGGACGATGATGGTTTTGATGATGTTGAAGGTAAAGAATCTGAGCCAACTTCGAGTGAAGAAACATCAATGGTAAATAAAGGAAGGAAAGTTCAGAAAACTGAAATTATTGCGCAAGGTAAGTTAGAAAAAGGGGAAGAATTTAAGGACTTGGTGCATGGTGAAAAGAAGTTGACTGGAGAAAAAGCAAAGATTCAGACAAAAGAAACTCTTAAGCAAAAAGAAGAAGACAAGGGCCAAAAAGTACATAAGGAAAAGGAAACACTTAAAAAATTGGAAGAACTGAAGGAAAAGACTACTACTAGCCCCCAACAAAAAGATTTATCTAAAGTACAAGAACTCCCGGATCAAAAGGAAGTACTTCAGGAAAAAGAAACACTTAAAGTACATGAAACACCTAATGAAAAGCATTCACTTAAAAAAAACGATACCACTACGCCAAAACCAAAACCAGAGAAAACGCCTAAGGAAACGAAGGGACCTAAGGAAAAGGCAACTGCCAGTCCCCAAGAAAAGGACCTGCTTAAGGAAAAAGAAGCTTTTAAAGAAAGGGATGCACCTAAAGAAACAGGGTCTCCTAAAGAAAAGGAGGCATCTAAGAGAAAGGATTCTACTAATCATAAAGAAAATGAAACATTTAAACAAAAGGAGGCGTCTTGGCAAAAGAATGCACCTGAAGAAAAGGATGCAACAAAGGACAAGGAAATACTTAATGAGGAGGGACCTACGGAAAAGGATAATACTACTCACAAAGGAAAGGAACAATCTCAAGCAAAGGAAACGCATAAAGAAAATAATTCTTCTACTGAAAAGCAAGCACCTAAATTAAAAGAAACACCAAAAGGAAACGAGAAACGTGAAGATGAAGAAGTATCTAAGGTAAAGGAAATGCCCTATGAGAAACCCAAGGAAAAACCAACACCTAAAGTAAACGAAGCATCCCAAGAGAAGGAAGGACCAAAAGTCGAGGAAGCATATAAGAAAAAGGATGCACCTAAAGTAAAAGAGACGCCAAAAGAAAAGGAGACCCCTGTAGAAAAGGAAGTGCTCAAAGAATTACATGAAGAAAGAGATGTATTGTCAAGTAAGGAAACTGAGAAACTCATGAAAAAGGAAATAATTAATGGTAAGAAAGCACCTAAAAAGAAGGAATCATCTAAAAATAAAGCACCAAAAACAACAGATGTACCTAAAACAGCAGTCATAACTAAAGAAACAGAGGTTTCGAAAGAGCAGGAAATTTTCGAAAAAACAAAGCCGTCAGAGACAAAAGACAGTCTTGAAGAAAAACAACCACCTCAAGTAAAGGAACCAACATCCTCAGAAAAAACAAGCTCTGTTCATCTAGCCTCAGACGATTCATGGATGGACATTTTAGATGATGACTCCTTAGCCATAGATGATGATTTCGATGATACTTCAGTTAAAGTTTCCAAAACAAGTGCTGCTGCACTTATATCTCAAAAAACCAAATCAAAGAAACAAGAAAAGGAAATAACAGTTCCAGCAAAAAAGGTCACTACGGCAGTACAGCAGAAAAGCGATTCTAAATCAGATGATAAAATGAAGAAAAAAGATTCTTCAGCTGCAAGCGACAAAATGAATAAAGAAATGGAAAGTAAAGATCTTAAGGCAGTTAAAAAGGAACCAGCAAACAAAAAAAACTTTCCAACTATAAGTGATCAAATATCAAACGAAAATGAAACTAAAGATGTTAAACCTGTTGAAAAGGAACCAGAAAAAGAAAATGATTTACCTAAAGCTATACAATTATCAACTCCAAAATCAACAGCTGTTCATTTAGTAGCAGATGATACTTGGATGGATATATTAGATGATGATACATTGGTTATAGAAGATGATGGGTTCGAAGACTCTGAAAGCAAACCATTAAAACCATCAGAAGATACGAAGCCGGGAAAGAAGGTCGATGAAATAAAATCACTAAAGTCAAAGGAAAAAATGAAGGTCAAAGAACAAAAGAAAGAGTCTAAAGCAGAATCATCTAAAGATGAAAAAGTAACTAAACCAGTAAATAAAGCAGATGATGAATCTACAAAATCGAAAGAAAAATGTAAGAAAATTCATGAGAAATTTGTCACTGCTGAAAAAGTAGTTTCAAAAATTGCCGGAGTTTCTTCTCAAGAAGTTCCAAAAGAAAAAAATATCCCAGCAGTCAAAGTGGGAAAAGATACAATGAAAAAATCACAGAATAATCAATCTAGCAAGCAAAAGAACGAAAGTGTAAGCACTGAATCAGAATTGCAAGCTTCAGAGAAATCTGTAACCGACATGACAGATTCTAGCAAACCAGAGTCTAATATAAAAAATCTTGAGGTTCTAGTTAGAGAGAAACTACCCCTTGAGCCAAAGTCGGAAATTACAAAATCATCTCCTGTCTTAAGTAAGGAAGAAAATGTTGAAAAGGATAGAAAGGATAAAAAAGGAAAAGGAAAGAAGCAGACTCCAAAACCTGAAATCAAAGAGTCCGGAAAGTCAGTCGAAGTAATTCAGAAAACTGATAAAGATATTCCTGCAAAAGAAGAAAAACCCTCTGTTAGTCAGTTGAATCCAAATGCTAAATCGTGGGCATCAATAGTTGGAATTAAAGATTCCAATGAGGTTCAGGGATCAGAAAAAACTCCAGTTGCGACTTCAGATATAACTTTGGAGGTAACTAAAGTTGATCAAAAAGTATCTGAAAAAGCAGTAGAGCCTATTCTAGTCAAGCAGGAACAAGAAAAACAATCACAGAAAAAGAAGAAGAAGAAGCAAGTTGATTCATCGTCAAAACAGAAACAAACAATTGATAAACCGATCCCCGAAGAATCCTCAAAAATTGATACTTCCGTCTCTTATGAAACAATTCCTAAAGATTGGAATAAATCCTATGCTGAGGTTGCAGCAAAGTCTGCGACTTCCTCACCTCAACCTGATCAAGAGGAAAGAGAAATTTACAAACCAAACGCAATAAAAGCTGATTTTAAGGAAGCTCAAATAGAAGTAACTAACGTCTCTCTCCTTCATAGAATTGATCTCAGAACAGATGTTTCATCTGAAGTTCAGAAAGATGCAGATCATGCTATAAAAGAAGATGAAAATAAACCAAAAGTTTTTAAGAAACCACCAATTGTTGATAAATCTTCAGTTGCTGAAAATATTCCTTCTATTAAAATGATAGATAATAAAACTCTTTGGGCTGATGAAGTAGAAGCAGAGGTTCCAATTACAAGTGAACTACCAATGACAGTAACTGAAACAAAAGTAGAATGTGTGCCAAAATTAGATAACAGTTCATGGGCTGCTATTGCGGCCAAGAAAGCTAAAGATGCACAAGATGCAATTGGAAAAACTGAGGTTCCTGTTTCCACTCTTGTCCAACGTCCAGTAGCTCAAATACAAATACACGTACAAGAGGCTCCTGCAGTAGAACCAATAGAAAACCTTGTTCAAGTAGATGATCAGGGCTTTATGGAATTTGTGAACAGGAAGGAATTACGCTGTCGTCGATCAAGATCTCGTTCTAGGAATAGGTCGCAAACACGAGATAAGTCTGCAAACCGTAGTTCTGATCGTCCAGAAGAAGTCAAAATCGATTTGAGGAAAGAAGAGCCATCACTGGAGTCTTCAAAAAAGACTTATGAAGTGGAGTCTAAGTCGAATCAGGTTAAATCAAAGAAGGGTAAAGGACAAGAAAAGAGAAAATATGATACTGAAGATCGGAAGAAATCTGAAGTGGAGAAGCAAGAATCTAAAGCAGACAAAAAAGAACCCGAAGCACAGAAACAGATAGATTCGGTTTCTGCGAAATTGGTTCAACAATCAGCTAAAGAAGAAGATACAGATCAGTCTGGTGAAAGTAAGAAATCTAAAACAAAATCAAAAAGTAAAAAGGAAAAGGCTGAACCAAGAACTCCAACACCTAAAGAAAAAGCCTTAGTTCAGGATTTGAAGATAGAAAAGGACATTCAGGATAAAGTAACTCCCTTGGAAGTAACAAAAGATCAGCGAACTGGTGATAAACCAGAGATTCCAACAGTAGATGCTAAACGCGTTCACAAAAGCAAAACTGTCACAGAAGACTTAAATAAAACCGAACAAGTTAGGGAGCCAGTAAAAGATGATGAAGTCGAAAAGAAAAAGAAGAAAAAACACAAAAAATCAGTTCAACAAAAAGCGGATGTCGAATCAGATCTTAACATTTTAAAAACAGAAGAACAGAATGATTCGAAGAAACTTGAAAAAGATTATGTGAAAACAGTTATGGATGCTCAAAAACCTCAAATTAAAGGAGGTAAAAGCAAACCCCAAACTATAAGTGAACAGAAATCTCCCCATGCATCCAAGAAAGAGATAGATACTATTTCTAAAGAGACTGATGAGAGTGTGAAGAAAGAAGGAAAAGTGAGAGGAGACAAGTTTGAAAAATCAAAGATAGAAGCAGAGAAAGTTGAAGCTAATGATGAAAAAGTTCAAGAAAAGGAAACATCATCTAGCAAGAAGAAACAAAAGACCAAGGGTAAGAAATTAAAAGATGATGTGCTACGTTCAAAAAAGGAAGAAGTAGTTTGTAGAATTAATAACAAATCACATACAACAACGGAGCCAGAATCTGACGACAACGTAATTTACAAAACTGCTGTTATAGTTACGCAAGTAGAAGTTCTAATAGATAAAACAAAACCAGCTTCTGTTCAAGATGAACCAAGGAAAGCTATCATGCCTCTAGAGAAACTAGTATTGACTCAAGAAGAAGCTAAAATTGAACCGCAAAAAGAATCGAAACAAAGCACAAGTAAGAAAACTGGTCAATTTGAAACTGTTAGCAATGTTAAGAGTGAATTTAAACTCGAAAAAGAAGTTACTGAAGGAAAGAAAGTTAATGGATCCGCTATCCATCATAATGTGATTTCTGGATTGCCAACTCCTGATTTGAAGCCAGTTTCTGAAGTAACAGCATTAGAGAATATCAAGCCTGAACCAGATACTATCAAGTCATCTCTTTCTGAAAAACCAGCTACTATTGAGTCATTTGTTCCTGAAAAATCAGATACTGCGAAATCACCTGCTTCTGAAAAATCAGCTCCCATTCCTGTAAAGCCAGATACTACCAAGTCACCTGTTACAGCAAAATGCGATACTGTCAAATCATCCGTTTCCGAAAAATCAGAGATCATTAGGTTATCTTCTTCTGATACACCAGATACTGTCAATTCACCTGTTTCCGAAAAATCAGATATTTCCAAGTCAACTGTTCATGAGACATCAGAGCCCAATAAGTCACCTGTTCCTATGAAATCAGATACACAAAATCAAAAAGGACCTACTGAGGATGACAATCTTCCTACTATCGAATTTCCAACAATAACAGTTCCTTCAACAAAGGAAGAAATAGTTGTACTAATTCAGGAAGCAATTGAGGAATCAGTTGACCTTGAACCCATCAACTACAACAAAAAAGAATCAATTCCAACTGGAACCTTCACAACATCGAAAACTGACTCTATCAAACATACTAAACCAGAAATACCAAAAATCGAAGAACCCAATCTTTTTAGCAGTCTAACTACTCAATCAACCAAAATAGAGACCGTAGCACAAGTCCAAACAATACTAAAAGATCCGGACTCACCCAAAGTCCTCGAATCAAAAAAGGTTTCATTTTCGGACTCATTCGAAATTCCTCCAAAGTCAGTCTCCCTACCAGAGATCTCATCAGATTCAATAGATAAATCACCATCACCCGATGTACTACCCAAGAACAAGGTTCAATTTTACATCGCCGACGAAATTCTCGTAATACCCCAGCATAAAGAGAAAGATTTAGAGAAGGAGTCCAAGCTAGTCAAACTCGTGCAAGAGTCCCACGTTCCGGGGACCATCTGGCCCAAATTCGCTTCCCTGGATGGAGGTTTCTGGATCGATAAGAGACCCTACCATGAGGCTGAACGTGATTTGTTCGAGGCTTTGGCCTACAGATCAAAGCAGCCAACTCTGATCGAAAATTTTGATCAGAATCCCCCTAAAGATGATGATTCGAACGACGGTTCCTCTGGAGGTGGAGGTGGTGGTCGAGGTTCTAACGCAAAAACAAGTTCCCACTTTGATATCCCCCATACCGAACGTTTGGTCGCGGATTTGCCGGGTGGCATTTGTAGCTGGAGCGATTATAGTACCTATTTGTCCCACGAGAGCATCGACGATCAGGATGACCGAAAACTGGACCTGCTCGTTAATAGGATGACCGAGGATCTTGCGACCGATGTAGAATCTTCCGAAGTAGAATTTTCCTCAGTAGAATCTGCCAAAGTAGAATCAACCAAAGTAGAATCAACCCAAGTAGAATCTTCCCAAGTAAAAACTTCCACAAAAGACACTTTCAATCCTGTTCTTTCAATCCCAAAATCATCAACTGATCCTGAATCCTATCCAGACTCCCCGCTCCATTTAGGTAAAGAGAGAAGCGGATCTAACCAGCAGCCAAGTTCCCTGGAATTGGAGAGAGATATGGTGTCAATGAAGACAGAACTGAAAAGCATCGAGAAGATCAAGGTGCGACTCATCTTGCCAAAGAGTGCTCGGTCTTGTTATACATTACATAATACATGCTGTTCTTAACAGTTACCATAGCCATTTTATTGTTGTTCTATTGGTTGGTTGTTTTTTATCTCGCTCTTTGTCTCTGGCTCTGTTTCTATTTCTTCTCATTTCTTCCTACCTCCTGCCATTGGTGCGTTAATGCTCGCGCTAGGTGTTCTCGCTTCTACGACTTTAGTTCTTCATACACCTGCATGCTACATAATATCAAGTGCCGTTTTTTACCCAGTTTATTAATGGCCTACATACACAAATCACTATCGAAAACGTTGTGTTGTCCGTGCAGATTTTGTGAGTCTTTTTTTCATATACATACAGCCTTACACTCACTCTTGCAAAACTAATTAAACAAATTGCCATTGCGTTTTTATCGCTGATTAATAACCGTTAATGACCTTGAATTAAAGGCAAGCTTTTAATATTTGTTATCAATGATGAGGGGTTGCATTTGGAAAATATTACATAAATGGAAAGATGTTTATGTAGACCAGATTTTGTAATCATATTGTGATTGCCTGGAGTTGATATTCTAAAGTACCTGTATGCTTTTTGCAGATAAAGCTTTCTTGTCAGTGATCTGAAGTTGTTGTCTCTAATACTTAGTGTTGCTGGCTCATGAGACATTTTTTTATTTTCTTTCAACCAAATCTTAAATTCATTTTCCTTTCATGATGAGACGAGTTTACAGAGTTTTATAAATTTCAAAAATAGGAAATTCTTTTTGTATAAAGACAAGAAAGTAGAATATTCTTTTTGTCATAGAAAGAAAAAATCAGTGGTATCCTTTTGGGGGGAAAAAAGAAATTACTTTTTATTGGGCACCCTTGTCATTCTCTTAATATTGGAAAAATTATGATTTGAATTAGATTTTGTAAGCTTCAGTGTCAGAAAATCTCTCTTTGCAAATAAAAAAACATTTTGTTGTAAACTGAAAACAAAAAATAATATGAATTTTTCTCTTGCTTAAGATTTGTAGTTTTGGTTTAATACTAACACGGTTTGATACAATAATTAAAAATTGAGGTACAAAATTGCTAAATCGCTAGTTTTAAAGACAATCAAAAAATTAATTTCAAGATATATTTGGTTTTATAACCAGCTTTTTTTGACACATTTTTCTTTAAAGTCACTAACTTGAAATGCTTTATTTCAAGGTCATTAATGGATCGATTTTTATGATCTGGTTGTTACTTAATTTAAATTTGTTTACCCTTGCAGTTTTTTGACAGGTTTGCTGAGTTTTTCTGGAGCTAATACATTAATGCCATCTCGAAATGTGTTGGAGTTTCGCCATGTGCACGGCATGGTTGAACTTGCTGACAAAATCATTTCTGCTAATCATATAATAAAAAGAAATTGTGTTTCAGGACGCAATGGAACAAAACGTTGATGAACTCAGAAAAGCTGTGGATCGTATTGGTGATTCTTTGAGAAATCTTCCAAGAGATAGTTTGCAATCTATGTTTACCGCTTTGTCGGTAAGATAATCCTCCTTAAAAACATTTTAAGTAAATGCACAAAATCGGTTTTAAATTTTCCAAAAATGCTATTCGAATTAGCCACCAGAAATTGAGTTCCAAAAAATGGGGCATGCCTTCAGCGTCAAAAATCAACAACCTACAAATATGTAATTGAAAATTGAAAAATACCAAATTCGAACGATGAATATTTTATAATTCGAAATATTCAAAACTGCAAGATACCTAATCGAAATTCATATAATTATTTACAATTTCAAATTGAAACACATGCAATCGAAAAAAAAATTTTGTTTATTCTACAGCAACCAAATCGTTTTTTATCCTAACCAAAGATTTTTTCAGTGTGAATATTTGAATAGACATCAAAATCTTGTCATTTCTCAGTCAACTAGAAGCGTAACTTTGCTTTTAATTCTCAGGGAATATTGGCTGAACTCAGAACCTACAATCAAAAAGCAGAATCTCTGAACAAAGAAGTCACTGAAATACCAGTGGATTTAGAAACCCGAAGATTACTTGCTTCTTTAGCTGGAATCCGAACAAGGATTGTAACTCTTCTTTCTCAAACTGAACAAAGTCACTTAGCCTTGGAGGAAGCTTGTGGTGTCCAGGAAAGACGACAGAAGGAAATGGAAACCTACAAACAATTTTTGGATGAAACCAGTACCTGGTTGGAAACTACAGTCTTAACCATCAACAATTTTTCGGCATCAGATTGTGAGGTTTGTATAAAATTTTTCTTTTGATTTCTTAATCAAAATCTTCCTATATTTATTTATTCACATTCTACTTCTTGTACCTGTTGATATTTGCACAGGAATTGCAGGGAGAATTGTCAAATCGAACCGAACGTGTTACTGAACTGGAGCAACTTCCGGAAGTTAATATTCTGGCTAATAAATTAAAAGAGGCTTTGGTTGAATTGGCCAATCGTCTTCAACAAAAGCAGCAGGTACTCGCCTCTTACCAGAACTCAGGATTTATTTTATCTCATTCTCACCACGCTTCGGTGAAGGGAACCGCTTAAAAAATCTTGTATCTCATCTTTCATTTCATTCGTTTCATTGGCTTCGGAAAAAACGACACATGTCACAAGTTCTCAAAATACAGTTTAATACCTTAAAATAACAAGAACTCGAATAGAAAAATTTTTTATCAAATCTCTGAGATTGTTTAATATTCTTTCATTTAGTTTTGATATGAATCGTTTCTTCCTTACAGTTCACGGACTGACTTCAGGAAAATGAGTTGTGACCTCACTTAACCGATATGTTATCAAAAAAATTAACTTTTTCTAGTCTTGAAACTACGTCATAAAAACATTTTTGTAAAAATCCATTTATTGGATTTTAGCTGAAGATTTTTTACTTCAGCCGAAGATTTTTTCTTCAAGTACGGCAATATTTTCTTAAAGTTGTAAAGTTCATAACGTATGTTCATAATTTTTATTGATGTTTAATAACTAGTGGTTAATAACTAATATCTTACACTGTAGGTTAACAATATTTTTTTTGTTTGAAAATATTTTAGATGTAATATATATTGATGTCTATGTTTATTTTTTAAAATATCGACCAAATATATGATTTTTATTACGTTTTTTTTTGTAGACGTCACTATTTTTCAATCCACGCACACTCATTGTATGTTTGACCATCTTCCTAACTCATCTCATGTGTATTATTTCATTGCTCCTATCATCGTTATCATTTGTTAAATCTTTTATTCGTTGTGGTTTTATATTAAGGTGATGGTTGTAATATGGACACTGCATGTATTTAAGGAATGTTTATTAAATTATTGTACTTTGACATAATTAAAGTATTATCAGTTATATCCCACTCTTTATTTTCTCTCGTCGTTTATTTTATTATTTATCGCACCACCTTAGTTTTAAGCTTTTGTAATTAAAAACTTTTAGTTCACTATTTTAAGTTATCAAATTCTTTTTCTAATCCATTATTTATTTCTAGAATATCATCAAATTTTATTTTATTTATAATAATTTAGTATGTAACAATATTTCGGAAATAACTCGAAACATTTAATTTTATTAATAATTATATTAGAATTATCTATTCTATATAAAGCATGTTAGAAGTGACTAAAAATATCCTCTGCTTATCATTTAAACTCTGAAAAAACCCTCAAAAACAGAATAATTTTAACATTTGATATCAGGATAGAAAATGTTTATCAGTTTTAGTATCTTTGATCACAAGACTCTCAACTTTATTCTAAATGTCAGAATAGAGAATATATTTAATTCCAACATATTCATAGTTTCACATTTAATAATGTTATCAATTTTAACAATTCTATACAAGTTAAATTATATTTTCTGACTATTCTTTAAAAGTGGACAGAGAAGAGACGCATCACACGTTACTCGCATATCATCCTCATTATTATCAGAATCCTTCTTCTTTTGAAAAATGTTATCATCCGTTACCAACCCTCTCAATTTTTCAGGAAATTTCTGAAGCAGAATTACTAAAGGATGAAGATCAAGAGGATGCTACTCTGGACCAGGCACCTTCCTTGAGATCCAGTTCACCCTCTTTAGCAGATGTTTCCTTACAAACTGGTCAAAGTTTATACGAAGACCAACCAGTACAAGAAAAACGAACTCAGCTTTCTAAACAAACGTCAACAACCCAAATGCCAGTATTTTGCCAAAGTCAGAGTCTTATGACAGAACCAATTGCAATTCCAGTACTAGTTGAAACTGCTCAGACTCAGGAATCAATCATGGTCCTAAAAACAACAGATGGTAACCATGATGTGATCGAAATTGCTACCAAGAATGTTCCATCAAGTCAGGACTTCATTCGAAGAGAACAGGTAGGAAAGAATCCTGATGATATAGTAGTTGACATGAAGTATCAAGATGCCCAAAAACAGGAAAGTGTAACATCAGAATTGAACATTCAACATGCTGCCCCTCAGTCTTTCGAAACTGTTCTTGTGGAGCCTGATGATGTCACCACTGAAGTTGTGGTGGATAGTGATGGTACCAAGAGGATCATTGTTAGAAAATTGAGAAGAACTCTCGTCACTAGTAGGCAGACGACTCAACAACATGTTTCATCTTTGACTGCTGCCGTTGGCGACAATCCTCCTGTTCTACAAGCTTTTTCAGAGGCAACGATGAGAGGGCAACAATTCACTGTTACCACCACAAAACCTGACGGGACAATAGAGATGTCCACCAAACAAAGTTACGGTGGAAGAGTAGCTACTGGAGCTCCGGGAACTGAAGTTAATGTCGAAGAGTACGAAAGTGTCCCAAAAGTCACACATAGTGTCATCCAAGGAAATATCCAAGACATGGAACCACTCGCACTAAAGGAAGCTTTGGATGAGGGTGTTGATTATGAAACTAAGACATCCAGTGTTCATGCTGTTGTTCAGCAAGTTACTAGACGAGTTATTCGTAAAACTCGTCGTATCATCAGAAAAGTGACGATAATAGATGGCAAAGAGACTGTGACTGAAGAAATGATAGAGGAGCCTGAGGAGGTAGAAATTGATGAGCAAGATATTCCACACATCAGCATAAATGTAGTCAAGAGTCAGGATCATCGAAGAGGTGGAGCTAAAGTTATTGAGTCTCTTGTCGAAAGAGCAACTTCTCCTGATCCAGAAAACATTGCACAATCGGAAGGTTTATCTAAAGCTGAAACTTCTTATGTTTTAAGGGCTTCTTCAGAACCTTGCACACCTGAAAATCCAGTTCATGATCCATTCTTTGGTCCCGTTGCGAGAGAAATAACGCCCGATGGTTCTGATGATCTTAAATTGAAAAAGTCTAAGAAGGAGGAATCTACGGATGAAAATAAAGGAAATGACAAACCTAAACCAAGTGCTGAAGAAAAACCGAGTGCTAAACCTAAAGCAGATAAAGCTAAGAGGGAACAGAAGGGTACTCAAGTTTCTAAAACCATTGGTTCTGCAGAAACAACAACGCCTCTAGAATCAGAAAAACTAAGGATGGAGGTAGCATCAAATGCATCAGTGGTGCCGGGTGCCCAAACAGTGGAGGGATCATCAACAAAACCTGAAGTTGTAGAACCAGAAGCAGAAACGAGTTGTAAGTTTAAAGTTGCACCAGTTAAAGAAATCGAGAAACACGGTATTCAATTAGAACCTGGCACAGTAGAATTAGAGCACCTTGATGATAGCATAGTAGCATCTATTGATCATCACAAAGCCAGCATCATTCTATTAGAAAAGCAAACACCTATAGAATCAATCATACCCATAGACAATGAACTCGTTAAAGAAGATGGATCTGGAGAACCTCAGTCACCAATCCTGCTTGAAGGTCTTGCACCTACTGAGAAAGGTGATTCCATACCTAAAGATGTGAAAGAAGACACAAAGGATGTTGAACAACAATCAGAAGATGTGTCAAATTCGGAAGATAGGCAACAAAAACCAGAAACTGCAGATCCAATACCAGAAGATGTGGAAGACAAATTCGAAACTGTAGAACTAAAATCAAAGGACTTAGAACAAATATCAACATCTCTTAAGTTGGAGACCCCGCAATCAAAACTAGCTGATCTAACACAAAAACCAGTAACTATGGATCAAAAATCACAAGTTTTTGACCAAAAATCGGAGAAAGCGGAATCAAAACCAGAAGATGAACCAGAATCAAAAGTCCCACATGATAGAATGAGGTACACAGATTCGTTTATTGCATTAACGTCCGAAGAGCAACCGAAAACAACAGATTTCACTCTGCCTGAGGACGCTTTAAGACCAGAGTACACATCTATACAAAAAGTTGAAATTGACCTAACAGTTCAAGAAGAAGATCAAGAAGGTCCTTCTGTTTCTGTAAGAACACGAGTCGAAAGACCGCAAGATTCAACCTTTCAAATTGTCAAAGAATCTGTGGATATTGAACTGCCTCTTGAGTCAGAAAGATTTAAGGTCAGTAATGATAAAATAGTGCAGACAAGTGCCTTCTTGAAGGCTGAAAGTGAAGCTGAATCAAGAAACTACTCTGAGATTTCTGAAGATCTTTCTGAAAAAAGCATGGTCGACAAAGCTACCAGTATCAGTGAAAAGGTCCCAAAAAATGAACTTGATTCTACTAAAGCCAGTGGAGATGAATCCATAAGTTTGACGACCACAATAGCAGACTCTGTAGATATCAATGTTCCTTTGTCGTATTCCTCCAAGCATGGAACTGATCCACCACAACCTGACGTTGCAGAAATTACAGAGACATCTGAATCGATATCAATACAAGATGAGACATATGAGAGAGATATTGGATACGAACCAGACGATAGGACTACAGTCGAGGAATTTGCAATCGCTGACGACAATGAAGATGATTGTGGAAAGAAGAAAAGAAAGAAGAAGAAGAAGCAAAAAGTTAAACCATCAAGAGAAGATGATATGACCGAATTTCCTAAGAGTACAACAGACGAAGCTGATTTCACAGATGAGGTGATTCCTATCGAGGCAGAATGTAGTAAGTTACCAAAGAAGTCGAAAAAAAGGAAAAGAAAGAAAGAAGAAATAACGATAAAGAGTAGCGATGAAGTCGTTACCGAACTCACTGACGATGAAGCGAGATTACATGAATCTGATGTACAGGGAAACGTCTCAATTTCAATGCAGACGTCTCCAGAGCCAGTTCCTCAAACTCTAGAGCATGAAATCCAAACTGTCAACGTTGAGGAAGTTCACTCTGAGATACAAACTTCTCCACAGAATGATCAAGATACTGCTGCACAGACCTCACCAACCAAAATGCCAGATCTTGAGACTATTTCAGTGCAAACAGTAACTCCTGAAGCAATAGCAACTGAAGAAAGTGTTGTGCAAACTTCCCCAGTAGAGGAATCAAAATCAGCAACACCACCTCAAGTCGAAGAAATCGATGTTCAGACAGTTATAATTGAAGTAGACTCTGCAGAAATGCAAACGTCTCCAAGGAACACAACTGAAATAGAAACCCAAACATTGACTGTGAATGAAGCGCCTGTGGATGTAGAACAACAAACAACTCCAGAATCAACAAAGGAGGTGGTCCTTCAGGAAGCAGCTATGCAGACACAGACTCCTGATGTGGTAAGAACTTCAGAGATTGATGTACAGACTAGTAATCCAGCTTCTCCTGAAGTTGTGCAGATGCGTGATTTCGATATTCAGGCTAATCTGGTCGATGAAGTAACTTTTTGCAACATTGAGACCCAAACAACACCAAAGGAGAGTCCACGAGCTGTAGAAACTCAGGAGACTGAGATTCAAACTATCATTCGAGAAGAAACAGACACAGTTTCCCAAACTAGTCCAGTTTTGGAAGATTTAGACAAGAAGGATCTTGATGAAGCAAAGATATTGAGTCAGGAAGAAACACAAACTAGTCCTGAACCCCAAAAAGAAATTTCAACTATTTCAGTACAAACAAAATCTGAAGATCTGGTACCTACAATTGAGGAAAGTGCTCAGACTATTGAAGTAACTCTCTTGCCAGATGTTGAAGATTCGCAGTATGAAGAAGTTGAAGGAAATGTGATAACACCTGGAAATCAAACTCCTGAGAATGAAGAACAAGCTTCTGAAGTTGTCGTCATCACAGCTCCAGAAGTCTTCCTTTCTGATGAGATTATCGAAATAAAAGAAATTGATACAACTCAAGAAGTTTCTGATTCGGATAAACCAGAATCTGAAGAAACATCAGTGGAAAAACTTCAAGGAGTTGCATCAAGTACATCATTGCCAAACGTTGAAGAAAGTCTTCAACAACTTCCTGGTCAATTCAGATCAGTAGCGACAGGAGGCTCCACTTCCATTTCTGAGACTGACTCAATCACAGACAATTCCTATGAAATCCAACTTCAAGCGACACTCAAGATGTCTGAAAGACACTCTCCAGAGTTTTCAGTCAACGTGAGCAAGTCAAGACACCATGATAAAGGTGAGGATTCCCCCATAGTAGATAGTGAAGCTGACAAGAAAGAAAAACTACAAAGGAAAAAGAAGAGACATAGGACTATGGAGATCAAAAAGAGCCCTCTAGGCCCTGAGACTTCTGATCTTGAAAGCACTTTCACCCAATCAGAACACCCTGAAGAAATTTCCTTTAAGCTTTCGTATTCAGATGTTGCTAAAAGAGGATCTAGCAAGCAATCTTCTGAAGAACGTGATGTCTCCCGGGATTCTTTTGGAAACTCAGTTCCTCAAGGGTTGCAAAAACATCTTCCAGAAACTATTTCTATTAATACGTCTCCAGAACCAATGGACACTACAGAAGAACTACTGTCACCAACAGAATCAGTTTTAGCTAAAAAGGAAGATAAGCCAGAGAAAGTGGAAATCAAGACATACGCTGAAGCCATCACAGAAGCAGATCCAAGAAAAAGAGAAGTTTCGTGGGAAGATCGATTGCTCGTTTCACAGAGTACCAACTCTAGAGAACTACCAAGTTCTAATGCTCTTCTTCTAGCAGAAGCTTTTGAATATCAAAAGCCACAAGACCCAATTGCACAAAAAACACAAGCAGCAAAGATGGTATCTAAAAGAGTCAAGAGTTCTCCAAGCGCAAAAAAAACATCTCACTTATCCAACGTTTTACATATTGCCACACTAAATCAAGTTCCTCTTGAAGTATCACCTGAAGAAAGATTTGTTAACATAAGGACAGAGTTAGCTCATCTGAAAACTGCTGTAGAAGGACATGATGTAATCGTAGTGGAGCAGAGCTTGGTAACAATTGTAGAAACGATTTCGACCTGGTTGGAAACTATTGAATACAGAGTATTTCTTGAAAGAGAATCTCCTAGTGGGCCTTCTCATAGAGATGAAAGCAACTTTATTGAACTTAAGGATGAAGTAACTCAGGTGGAGAAGAGCATCAAGGAACTTGATCAAATTTGGAAAGGTGTTGAGGGAAGTTACCCTGAGGAGGAACGAGATAGGATTAGAGAGTGTGTTGATGCCTTGGAATATCAAGTGAAAGCTATTGAAGAAGTAACAAGTGATGGAGAAAGTTTTGCAAATGCGGAACTAGCGAGGTGGGATGAATTCTTGAATGGTGTGAACAACGTATCTAGGTTTGTACAGATTTATTTATACTTAGATTCAGAATTATAATTAGAATTCAAAGTTAAATTGTTAGAGTTTGGTAGATGTAGATGTAGAACTTAGCTTTAAATCACTGTTTGAATAATCAATTTCAGGCTCGTCGAAGAGCAACGAAAACAACTAGACAACGTAATTGATAGTGAATCCTCCACCCAGTGGAAGCTCCAGGAGCTGGAAAAAATAGAAAACACGAATCAATGTCACATGTGGAAGACATCAAAACTTTTATTAACAGCACGAGGATTACTGAGAGACTATCCGGGCAAGACAATTCCGGAAGAAACCTACACTGCTCACGATACAACCAAACTCATCGAACACAACATTAACATGGAGAGAGAACGTCTTTTGCAATTAGAAGCTCTTGCTGAAGAGTATGAACATACTCTTCAAGAATTTGCCCAAATAACTGAAATTGCAGAAGAACTTTTGGACAGCCCTATTACTGTCATCAGTCTTGAGCATCTGCAGGATGAGATGCAGAAGCACAGGAAGTTCTTTGTGAATTTGAATCACTGTCGAGCTATTTTGGAGTCTTTGGAAGGCAACTTGGATCCTGAAACTAGGGCCAAACACTCTGGTCTTCATGAGGAGCTGCATAGTCGGGCAACATCCTTGTTGGACCAAGCAGCTTCAAAAGCTCAGCATATGTCTCTAGCAGCATCCAGGTGGATTATTCTGGAACAAGGCATGAAGGAGGAGAGAGGTTGGTTGCAGGTGGCTCATCAACGAGTTCCTGATTTGCAGACGGTCACCTCTTCTGATTATGATCAGTATATTTCACTCTATCAGGTAAACATTGTTTGAATTGAATCCATAGTGTAGGAGTTCAAAATAATCCCGGTATAAGAATAAAACAGTATCAAGGAAGCTAATAATAATTTTTTTCAGACTCTCTCAGCAGATGTTGCAACCCATCATGCTCGTTTAATCAAACTCTTGAGTGTGGCCCAAAGTCTTCAAGAACTATTAAACATCGAAGATCCAGAAGATCGTTACGGAGAAGCTTTAGACGTAATCCTCAAGTTGCAAGAAAATGTCGAATCTTCCTTGAGACGTTTGCTAGCTTTCAGAGAAAGTTGGAGCACTCAGGAGTTGTTGGTGGACCGAGTAGAACATTGGATGTCAACTGCAGAAAGAGGACTCGTCAAAATCAAAGATCCTTCCGGTGGACACATGCGTCAATTTTGGGTAGGTCCGACTTTAAATTTTAGCTCGTACAAATATAGCCAGATTAGTGCTGATGCATTCGGAGAAAAGTGTCTGTTTGCAGATTGGCATTTCCTTTCACGTTTGGCTGACTGCCATACGATAAAAATTATGTCCGAGCTATTTCAGAGGTAAAAAAGTACCAAAAAGAAATTAAGCTAAGCAAATAAAATTTTGCTTTCAGGAACTGAAGGCTCAATACGAGGTCCATAACAATATGCGGAATGAAGCTGATAATTGTTTCGAACAGGCTTTGAGAATTATTCCCTTGTCTGATGAAATGCTTCAGAGGCAATTTAGAGGTCAACTTCAGGAAAGATGGAATGAAGTGACAGAGAGGATCAACGAAATTCAGACAGCTGTGAGGAAAAATATTTCTTCTGAAGATGTTCCAGCTAATGAGAAACTGAATCTTTTGGAGAGGGAGTTGCACGAGTTGAGAATGACGATTGAGGGATTCCATGGGGTTCTGAAGACTGAGGAGGAATTGGAACTCTATGTGGAGAGGCTGACTGTATTATTCGAACGTGTTTATGTCATCCAGGTGAGATAATCGAAGATTAGATTACCTAAACTGTTTAACTAACACCCAGGTCTGAGATTGCATGGAAGCCATGGAGGCCCTGCCTCCCCACTTACTTTTCAGAAATAGAACACATTTTTTTTTTCATTTTTTTTTAGTTGAACATTTCTTCCAGAATTTGAAAACTATTCAACCAGTTCGTAACTCACTGTTATGATCGTGAGACCCTTACGCAGAAATTTTATAGAAAATTCAGTATACGTCTATAATGATTTTCCGATAACGAATTTCTTGTAATTTTTTCGTGATTCTAGAAAAATCATTCTAAGAAACACGTAGGATTTAAAATTATTTTAAGGGATTTCAACAGATTTGAACGAATTTCAAGTTATTTTCAAAGATTCCAAGAAATTTCAAAAGATTTCAAAAATTTCTAGGAATATCAAAGAATTTTGTAGGATTTCCAAAGTTTTTGCAGGACCTCCAATCATTTCAAAGGATTTACGGGATTTTGAAAGATTTTAAGCTATTGTAACAGATTCCAAAGAATTTCAAGAGATTTAAAAAATGTCACGGGATTTCTAAGAATTTTGTAGGATTTCTAAAGATCTTAAGCTGGGTTTTAATTGATTTATAGAGAACTTTAAAAAATAAAATTCTTGAGAAAATTCAAAACTTCTTCATAATATTATATCTTATTATAAAATTCTTTATTTTACAGGTTTTTAAAAAATATTAGGAAAAATTCGAGTCAGTTCAAGTCATTTCGAAAACTTTTGAACTGACCCCAATTTTTCTTACAATTTTGAAAAATCGTTCAAAATTTAAAAAGTTGACTTGAAATTTTTCACATTTATTTCGACATTCTTATAAATCTTTTGAAATTTTTTTTAATTTTCTTAAAAACTTAATTTATCGAAACAAAAAATTATTTCAAATTTTCCCAGGAATTTTTAGAAACTTTTTTTATTTTCTTAGCACCTTTCAAAATTCTTGTTTAAATCTTTTCAAGTTTCGAATTATTCAAGATTCTTTTTAATTTTTCTAAATATCTCTTGATATTTGATATGAATATCTCTTTTTCGAAATTTTACGAAATCCTTTAAAATGTTTTGAAATATTTTTCAATTTTCTTTTAGAATTCATTTTTAGAAATAAAAAATAATTTACAAATTTTCCCCTGAATCTTGAGAAAATTCCTTTTTGAATATTTTCAGAGCTTCTAAATATATTTTAAATTTTGACTTTAAAATTCTACAAAATTGAAAAAAAAAATTCTTAACATCTTTCAGATTCTTCGATAATTTTGGAAATGTTTTGAAATATTTTTTCAAAATATTCTTTTGAAGTTAATTTTTTTCAAATTAAAAAGTTATTTTAAATTTTCTTAGGAATCTAAAGAAAAGTTTTTCATTCTCTTGAAACCTTTCAAAAATCTTCGAAAGCTTCTTTGTTCAAAATCTACATATTCTTTAAAATTTTCGAAACTTTACAAATTATAAAATATTTTTAAATGGTTTCAAAACTTCTAAAATCTAAATATCTCTTAAAATTACTCGAATTTTTTTAAGAATGTTGTACTCTTGCAAAATTTGGCTTTAAAATATTTCACATTCTTTTTCAAAATTATAGGAAATTATTTGAAATGTTTTGAAGTCTTTTCTAAAGTTCTCTTAAAATTAATTCTTCAAAATAAAAAATCATTTCAAGTTTTCCCAGGAATCTTAAGAATTTTTTTTTTATTTTCTTGACACCTTTCAAAATTATTCTTCTTTAAATCTTTCAAGTTTAAAATTATTCAAGATTATTTTCAAATTTTCTACATATCTCTAGAGTTCACTCGATCTTTTTCTTAATTTTTTAATGTGGTAAAATTGAAACCTCTTACTTTAAAATCTTCTACACATATTTCGAAATTGTAGGAAATCCTTTAAAATGTTTAAAAATATTTTTCAATTTTCTTTTAGAAATCATTTTCCGAAATAAAAAATCATTAAAAAATTTTCCCATCAATCTTGAGAAAATTCCTTTTTGAATCTTTTCAGAGCTTCTAAACCTTCTAAATATCGTTTAAAAATTGATTTTAAAATACTACAGAATTAAAAAAAAATTGCCTTAATATCTTTCAGATTCTTTGACAATTTTGGAAATGTTTTGAAATAATTTTGAATATTTCAAAATATTCTTTTAAAGTTAATTTTTTTTCAAATTAAAAAGTTATTTCAAATTTTCTTAGGAATCTAAAGAAAAGTTTTTCATTCTCTTGAAACCTTTCAAAATTCTTCGAAAGCTTCTTTGTTCAAAATCAACATATTCTTTAAAATTTTCCAAACCTTACAAATTATAAATTATTTTTAAATTGTTTCAAAACTTCTAAAATCTCAATATCTCTTAAAATTACTCGAATTTTTTGAAAAATGTTGTAATCTTGCAAAATAGCAAAATTTTGCTTAAAAATATTCAACATTCTTTTTCAAAATTATAGGAAATTTTTTGAAATGTTTTAAAGTCTTTTCTAATGTTCTCTTAGAATTAATTCTTCAAAATAAAAAATCATTTTGAGTTTTCCCAGGAATCTTAAGATTTATTTTATTTTCTTGAAACCCTTAAAAATTGAATTTTCCTAAAAAAACCTAAAAACCTGCAAAATTGAAAAAATTTTCCTAAAATCTTCCTGTTTTCCGATACATTTTTAAATCTTCAAAACTTAAAATAAATCTTCAATAAAAAACCCTAACTATTTAAAATTTTCCTAGAAATATTTTTTGAAAATGTAGTCTCTTCAAAACTTTCAAAATTATTAAAATGCTTCTGACTTTTTTTTCGAATTCTTCAAAATAAGTTTTTGCCGAAAATTTTATTCTATCTTATCTATTTGAAAATATGAAAAATTCAAATGTTCTCTTTTACCAATAAAGTCGTATTCACGCAGTGTCGCAACCAATCAGGTTTTCGACAATAATGTATCCGATATTTTTGAGAAATTTGGCGAGATCACTCTTTTTTAGATAAGATGATTTCATGTCATGAATTTCCTATAATCGCGAAACAATGATGAGAAATTTTTTGTAGGAAAATCATTATTTTTAATAGTTTTTTAAAAATACTAACCAGTTATTTTTTGACGATCTCAGGCCTGCTAAAACCTTTGAACTACTTGAATATCATAGTTAAAGATGTTACCAGTTTTTCCTCTACTGGCCAAAATTCTTTGTCTCATATCAATATTTAAATAATTTTATTTAAATATTTATTTTATAAGTTGTGAAAAAAGTCTCTCTAGCTCCGTTGGGATTCGAACCCAGATCTTCAGATTGCCGGTCCGGTGCTCTGGCCCACTAAACAGCGTTGAGCACGAGATTTATTTTTCACAACTTCCTACAAGGGAATTATTTCATAATTCCTAGACTTGTAAGATATATGATTTTCGAAGATCTAAAATCAATATAAATTTCATGGAATTGGTAGGGAAGAACCGGTAACATCTTTAATTATTGCTTGGTGGGCAAGAGCACCTAACCGGCAATCTGAAGACCTGGGTTCGAAACCCAGCTAAGCTGAAAAGAAATTTTTTGCCCAACTTATAAAGTCAGTATGTAAATAAAAGAATTTAAATATTGATACGAGATAAAAAATTTAGGCCAGTAGAGGAAAACCGCTAACATGTTCAACTATTGAATTTCATCTGGCCAAAACCGATTCCATCCAATCTATATTAATCCAACATCATTTATATTTTCCAGGAGGAATTGGGGAGACTAGGACTTCTTCCAGCAGCAGAAAGTGAGAGAGTAGGAATCCTGCTCTCAACAGCTCGAAGAATCGAGGGTCAAATAAGTGAAGAACTCGACGCAGCCCAACTTCTTCGAGAACGTCTTCAAGCTCTAGAACGAGGTTTGAATCGAGTTCGAAAAGCTCATCAGAGACAGTCGTCAATTTTGGATCAGTGTGAAGGAAGTGAAAAACAGGGTAGTGACATCGTGGCAGCATCAGTTGACAGATGTCAATCAGTTGCTGAGGAACTAGTGATCCTTTGGCAGGACATAATGGCTCTTCGTCAGGTTCTTCACACCCTACCGATGAGTATGAGGGTCTCTGTGTCACCAGTTGGAGTTGAAAGGGACATTTCTAATCTTCAGGATGATCATACCAAACTTGAAGCTCGTTGTGCCCGACTTTTGACTCTGTTGAAAAATAGACTTGCTTTGTGGAGAAGATTTGAAAGACAACTAGAAATGGTCCAGCAATCTGTTCAAGAAGCTGATTATATGATGGAGCTGCTCACTGTCCAAGGGTCTGTGGATTATGAGAGGCTGCTCAAGGCTACAGAACGACTGGAGGTGAGTCTTATTTTTGATTATTTGAATGGGAAAATTAATTTTGGGGTATTTTTGTAGGGTGGTGGCACCAATGATCATCTGAGAACCAGTAGTTGTCCAATGTATTCTTTTCTTTTATTAAAAATATTTATGGGTCATTTTAAAGATTTGTTTAAATTCAGCCAAATATCGGCGCTATCATGTCAGCGATTTAGCTGTTGAATTTTTTTTACTAATCGTATGTGCCTAAAAATCCCAAAAAACGAAGTATACGATTTTTCGAATCAAAACTTTACAAGATTTCTTTTTTTGAAATTTGTTTCAAATTTTTATTTACAATCAATAGTTGTCAAAAAAGATCAATTTTGATTTTTTTTTTAATTTTTCCTTGCGCCTTTTTTCTATTTTTTGTAAAGAAGATTTAGAAAACCATTCCAGATAATAATAAATAAGATTTTTTTTTATTTTAAAGTTTTTGCAAGTAATTAATAAAATTCCGGAGAGAATTGTCGATGTCAATTTTGAAAGAATTATAAAAAATCTTTTTTATAAATATTTTCCGTTCTTGTCAATGAGGCGAAAATTTTTGCAATTGCCTTAATTTGATAGAGCAACATTACTTGAAGATAATTCGATCTTAACCACTACACAAAATTTTTTTATAAACAAACTATTTGCTAAAAATTGATTTTTCATAATTTCCATTATTTTCAGATCATTCTTTTTTATTTTATGAGTAACTTGTTTCATAATATCGTGATTTTATTAACAAATACAGAATTTGGGCTTTTTTGACAAAAAGGTAATTTTTTCGATTTAGTACTTCTGCCTGTCAGTTTAAATACTACGCATGAATATACAATAAATTTTATGATTTTATCATTTATTTTCAATTTCCGTTATTCTTTAAAAATTAAATTTATTAACACATGCATTCTGTCGATTTAAAAGAAATTTTTTTATTTTTCAAGAAATCTGTATTATCATTAGAGAATAACATAAATTTGTAACGTCTTTTCAGACTAGATGGAGTTATGATTTAAAAATTATTTGTAATTAATTTTTTTCTGAAAAAAGATCTTCTTTCGCTCTTTTTTTATTCTTTCACAAAAAAATTAATTAATTAAATTCTGTCGATTTAAAAGAAATAAGAAATAATTTTTTATTTTTCAAGGAATCTGTATTATCATCAGAGAATAACAGACATTTTTAACATCTTTTCAGACTAGATGGAGTTATGAATTAAAAATAATTTTTAATTAATTTTTTTAATAAAAATGATCTTCTTTCGCTCTTTTTTTTATTTTTTTCAGAAAAAAATTAATTAAAAATAATTTTTAATTCATAACTCCATCAAGTCTGAAAAAAGTTAAAAATTTCTGTTATTCTCTAATGATAATACAGATTCCTTAAAAAATATGATTTTTACCACCTAGAAAAATAATGCGTGTATTTCTGAAAAAAGTTTCTTCTGTCGATCTCTCTAGTAGCTTAATGGGAAAGCACCCGACCGGCAATATTTGAGCTAATTATGAATGTTGATGAAATTATGATAGAGTTTTCAATTAAAAGGACTGATATTGAAAAAATCGAATTTTTCCGTCGACAAATGCCCAAATAATGCATTTTGTTATTAAATTTGTTTGTAACATTAGTAAGAATCATCTTAGGAGAAATGTTCTCGATTATAATATTGCTAACATCCCAATTTTATTGCAAAATAACATAAGAAAATTTTCAAATTTTAAAAATGATTGAAAATGATAGAAAATACACTTTCAACAAATAATTTGTTTATACAAATTTTTTTTCAATATCATACCATGAAAAGGCATCTTCAACTAATCGTAATCTATGAAACGTAGGTTACTGCAACAATTAGCATATAAATCACGAGCACCAAGAACGTCAAATAAAAAAATGGCCATTTTTTCGTCATATTTGTTTATTTATGGAAAAATTGAAAAACTATATAAAATATCCGACTCAAAAACTCTCTGGAAAATATTATCAGCTTTTTTGAAATTTGTTACGTCTAAATCGGTCGAAATTCTGGTCGGCACTGGATTTCAAAGAGCACCTTGGTCATAGATTTTTGAATTTTCATTTGTTTATTTATTATTTGTTTACTCAAAGTATGAGAAAATGGACATTTTTCACATAATTATTATTTATTTTCCAACAACTGTTCGTATATAATGAAAATCATCTTGAATCAACGCAAGAGTACTCCCAGAATACAAATAATTTGATTATTGTATGTTTTAATTATTATAAACAAATTAAATTAACAAATAGCCAAATATCGTAATTGTGGTTGAAAAACATTTGTTCTTAGCTAAAAATGCTTTAAATTATTGTGAGAGTGATTTTTAGTCAGAATATCCATAAATTATTAAC
Organism: Andricus curvator; assembly: GCA_932195095.1. Lineage (NCBI taxonomy): Eukaryota > Metazoa > Arthropoda > Insecta > Hymenoptera > Cynipidae > Andricus > Andricus curvator. The sequence continues at coordinate 4,816 of CAKNYM010015733.1, read as the reverse complement.
AATTAGAATTGTTATAAAGAATTTTTTGCACAAATTTGAAATTTGTGGTTTTTTCAATTGCGGTTTCCCTTTTATCATCTGAATTGATGCAGATATTCTTAAAAATAATATATGTTCAATTATATTTGTGAAAATACAATTGTTGATTTTTTAAACAAATGAAATAAATATAAAACTTTGGCACTTTGGCCTGGAAAATAATTTTTTTGCACCAAAACTGCTTTCAATTTTCGTGAGAGAGAATTGCAGTCGCTATTTCTATGTAAAATTAACAATAAGCAATTGTTATTATTCAATTTCAAAGATGACGAAATTTTCATATGTTTAAAAAATATTGTAATTTTTGTTGAAAAAAAATTTTCTTATCTGGAAATACTTTAAATTATTGTGAGAGTGATCGTCAGTAACAATTTCTAGACAACATTAACAATTATAATATTTATAAACCATTTTTGTGGAAAATGTTAGAATTATTGGTTTTTCAATTTCGGATTTTCCTTCATCATCTGAATTGATGCAGCTATTCTGGAAAATAACATAGGTTCAATTATATTTGTAAAAAATCAACAATTGGTAATCTTGTAAACAAATGAAATAAATAAATATAAAGCTTCGGCACTTTGGCCTGGAAAATCATTTGTTTGCACTATAACTGCTTTACATTTTGGTTAGAGAGATTTGCAGTCTATATTTCTATGTAAACTTAACAATAAGCAATTTTTATCATTTATTGTTATTATTTAATTTCAAATGTCAAGAAATTTCCATGTATTTAAAAAAGTGGCAAAGCTTTGAATTTATTTAATTTGCTTACAAGATTAACAATTGTTCTATTTTAACAAATATAATTGAACATATATTATTTTTAAAAATATGTGCATTAATTCAGATGATAAAAGGAAAACCGCAATCGAAAAAACCACAAATTCCAAATTTGTGCAAAAAATTGTTTATAACAATTCTTAATGTTAATAATTAATGGATATTCTGACTACCAATTACTCTCACAATAATTTAAAGCATTTTTAGCTGAGAACAAATGTTTTTCAACCACAATTACGATATTTGGCTATTTGTTAATTTAATTTGTTCATAATAATTAAAACATACAATAATCAAATTATTTTTATTCTGAGAGTACTCTTGCGTTGATTGAAGATGATTTTCATTATATGCAAACCGTTGTTGAAGAGTAAATAATAATTATGTGAAAAATGTCAATTATTTTTTTTAGCTGAACCTAAAAAAATGATTAATCCACTTTTAAAACATTTAGAAAGTCTATGAAAAATGTAGAAATAAGATTTTTATTTTTGTGCTTACAATTTTGAAGGTATATTTTCTTAACAAATATTGGAATTGGACCTAAATATATGCTGGAACAGAGACAAGAATACAATATTTAAATAAACGTAATTTTGCTAATATTCCAAAAATCTTCTGCAAAACTTTTTTAAATCTCAAAAAAGATGCTGTAAATAATTTTTACATTATAATTCACAAAATTCTTTTTCACACTTGCCCTTGTTCCAACCTAATATTGTAATAAAATTCAAAATTTTTTAATAATGTGAATGAAACCTTCACTTAAGGTTTATAGAGTCATTGAGAGAATTTTTCTAAATTTCGAATTAAACATGATTCTTCTATTAAATTTTTAAAAAATCGGTCAAAAACTGGTTGCTGGTTTATACATATTTTCAAAAAGTTCGCTAGTGAATGAACATATGTAAAACAATCAATCGATTTTGAAAATTCAGTAAAATATTTCAAACGTGGTAAACTTTTAATCCATTTTTTTTCGAAATTGGAATTTCATATTGAATGCAAATGCGATATTTACATTAATTTTATTCGAGAGAATTTACGCCCCCATTATTCTCCTACTTTCATGAAAAATCACCCTATTTCCTCGGTTTTGAGATAATTTTGGGCTACTATACTTTTCCTTAAAAAATATTTTTAAACTTCTTCGCTAATTGGCTAAAAATTCTCTCAATGACTGATTAGGGGCCGTCCAAAATGTTAAATTTTCAATCAAATAATTAAATTTTCAAGCAAAACGATAAATTCTCAATAAACTACATAAATTTTTAACAAAACAGTTTAATTTTTACCAAGTTGTTGAATTTTCATCCAAACAGACGAATTTTTTACAAAACAGTCGAATTGTCCAACTGAAAATACTAATTTTCACTAAAAAATTTAATAGTTGATATTTAAACCAAAAAATATTTTTATTTTAAATGAAAAAGAGTTGAGTATAACCAAAAAGACGAATTTTTAACAAAATACTTGTATTTCCAATTGAACCAGATTAATTTTCAACCATAGAGCTGAATTTTTAAACAAAAAATTTATTTTATACCAAAAAAGTCGAATTCTCAACAAAATACATATATTTCCTACCAATTAATTAAATTTTGAACCAAGAGGATTAATTTTATTTCAAAAAAGAAAATTTAAAAAAAACATACATGAGTTTTCAAACAAATAGTTAAATTTTCTATAAAAAACTAATTTTTAAGAAATTACATCGATTAATAATTAATAATTAAATAATAATATAATAAATAATATTATTAAAATCATATAATAAAATAATTAAATAATTAAATTACATCGGGTAGTGTCACGCCTACCCTGAAAGGGAAATGGCTTAATGGTATACATATATATATAATGGTATACATAAATTTTCAACTAAATATTTTGAACGATGGATATGATGTTAGTCCAAATTTTATTTGATTTATTTTTAGCTTATATATTTTTCGTTTCTCAAATTTTTCAACTACATAGTTGAATTTTTAAATTAAAAAACTTCAATTTTAAACAAAAAATGTTCTATTCAAATTTCTATTGGGGCGAATTAATTTTTGATTTTAAAAAACTAATTTTTTCAAAACAGATTAACTTTCTACTGAACAGTTGAATTTTATACCAAATTGTGGAATTTTCAAGCCAAAAAGATGAATTTTCTATATAGCAGTTGAATTTTCAATCCAAGAATATGAATTTTCAAGAAAATATTTCAAGTTTCGGTTTAAAAAATTAATTTTCAACCAAAGGAAAAAACGAATTTTCATCTAAAATTATGAATCTTCCAAAATATGAATTTTTCAGAAAGTAATTCCACTTTCAACCTAAAAAAAATAATTTTCAATCTAAAGAGAATGATTTCCAAAGAAAAATCTAATAGTTGATATTTTAACAAGAACGATTTTAATTAAAAATAACAAACGGTTGGATTTAACGAACAAAGATGAATTTTCAAGAAAGTACTTGATTTTGGGAAAAAAATTGATTTTCTACCAAGAATAGACGAATTTTCAACAAAATACGTCAATTTTCAATCAAATACTTAAACTTTCTACCAAATTGTTAAATTTTTAAGCCAAAAATACAAAATTTCTACAAAACAGTTGAATTTTCAACAATGAAGTTAATTGGCAACCGAAATTTTTTTTAAAACGATGAAATTTCTACAGAAAGCGATGCATTTTCAAACCGAAAAGATGAATATTCAACTATATAGTTGAACTTTTAAACTAAAAAATTTCAATTTTTAACCAAAAGTGGTGTGGTTAAATTTGTGTTGGGGCGAATTAATTTTCAATAAAAAAACTAATTTTATACAAAACAGATTAATTTTCTACCGAATAGTTCAATTGTTTACCAAATTGTGGATTTTTCAAGACAAAAAGATAAAGTTTCTACAAAGCAGTTGAATTTTCAATCCAAGAATATGAATTCTCAAGAAAATAGTTAAATTTACAGTTAAAAAAAATAATTTTCAACCAAAAAAATGAATTTTCCAAAATTTTAACTTTTCAGAAAGTAGTTACACTTTCAACCTAAAAAGTTCAATTTTTAATTTAAAGAGATGAATTTTCAACGAAGAATGTAATAGTTGATATTTTAACAAGAAGAATTTTAATTTTTTTTTAACGGTTGGATTTACCTAAAAAAGATGAATTTTCAAGAAAGTACTTGATTTTTATCACCAACAAAATTGAGTTTCTACCACAAAAGACGAATTTTCAACAAAATACATCAATTTTCAATCAAAGTGTTAAATTTTCGAGCCAAAAATACGAATTTTCTACAAAACAGTTGAATTTTCAACAAAGAAGTTAATTGTCAACCGAAATAGATTAAAAAGGATGAAATTTCTACAAAAACTGATACATTTTTTAACGAAAAAGATGAATGTTCAACAAAATAGTTAGATTTTAAATAAAAAAATTTGTTAGTTAAAAAGAAACAAAACTTAAATCAAATTATTGAACTATCAAGCCAAAAAGACGAGTTTCTAACAAAACATGTGAATTTTCCACCAAAAAGTATGACTTTTTAACAAAATTGTTGAATTTTTATCAAAGTAATTCAATTTTGAACCAAATAATCAAATTTATAAAATAAGAAATGAATTCTTAACGAAAAATGTAATAGTAGATATTTTGATTTTCTCATTGTGTTCGATTAATTCGGTTCGCATTTAAGTGTAAAACGATAAAAAGAGGTGAGTGAGGAAAAGAATTTATAGACTAAAGAATAAAATCTTAAATAAACATTGAAGTTTATTTTTAAAACATTAAACATTTTATGACACCATCTTGACACTATTTTTTTTTTAATTCGTGACACTATTTACACTATTTTTGATCTCTAAAGTGAATCCGAGGCTTGCGAGTTTGCACATTTTTTTTTTTTTTTTTTTAAATGCGTGTCATTTTTTTGCCTTGGAAAACAACATATTATTGCGCCCTAAATAATTCCGTGACATTACCAAAAAAAAAAAAAAAAAAAAAAA
>CAKNYM010015730.1:0-17981 GCA_932195095.1 Andricus curvator | reverse complement strand
CAGAATGCGGTCGTCCTTGGGTCGCTCCGTGTCCTCAGGGTGCACGAGACTTTTGCCGGATCATCGTATTGAGTTCGTCGCAGACTGTAACCACCTATCTTACGGTCGTGAGACGTGGTTACAGCTGAAATTTTACCGCGATTTCGCTGGGAGCGGGTGCAATTTTTCAGATTAGCACCCGCTCCCGACGAAATCCTGCGGCTGTCCTTATGACAAACTTTTAACTATATATAGTATGTCCCAGTATGTGTTACTGACGAGAGTGTGTGCTCAAGGAAGGTGAGGCCGTGTAATTTCCAATTTGCAGGAAGTTGTGTATGTCAATGGTGCAACATCACACGGCAACTGCGAGACGATATATTAAATCTTAGAAAATATCTTTTCCTTTAGATTCGGAAATCTTTTTAATTCTCTGAATTCTTTTGTTCTCTCTTAATTCTTTCAGAATTCTATCATTTATTTTGAATTCTTTGAATTCTTTTGAACTCTGGGAATTCTTTTGCACTCTATGAATTCTTCTCAATTCTTCGATTTATTTTGAATTCTTTGAATTCTCTCAACTCTTTGAATTCTTCTCAATTGTCTGAATTCTTTTTAAATTATCTGAATCCCTTTGAATTCTGTGAATTCTTTTGAAATCTGTGAATTTGTCTGAATTCTCTGAATTATTTTAAATTTTTCAGAACTCTCTAAACTGTTATGCATTTTTTTGAATTTTCACGAGACCACTGAATTTTTTAAATGTTTTTTAATTATCTTGAAACCATTTGAATACTTTTTGAGTTACTTTGAACTTTTTCAGTTCTTTTGAATTTCCTGAATTCTCTTGATATCTTTAGAATACACGCAGAATTATTTTAACTTCCATTGAGTATGTTGCATTCTGTAGAATTGAAACAAATTCTTAGAATTCACTTGGACTCCTTTGCATTTTTTACAAGATTTTTTTAATTCTCTCAAAATCTTCATAATTTACCATGAATTGTCTTTTAAATCCTTTTCAATATGTTTGAATTCTCTTGACATCTTGAGAATACGCGTTGAATTATCTTGACTTCTTTAAAGTATTTTGAATTCTCCCGAATTGGAATGAATTCTTAAAAATAACTTGTACTTATTTAAATTCTTTTCAATTGTTGTAAAACGTGAATTACTGTGAATTCTCTGAATTAATTTCTATTCTCATACTGCTTTCGGTGGCATGATGGGAAATGATGCTTTAAAGATATTTTTGGTAGTTTTTCAAACTGTGAAGACATCAGAAAAAGTCTTATTTTGACGAGAATCTCTTATCCACATTTTCAGAAGAGGCCAAATGCCAGCAAAATCGGAAATTATTGAAACTTCCCATTGTTTTCAGTAAATAATGCATAACTTTCAGTCGCGTGATTGAAATTTTAATTTTAAAAGTTTTTTCAGTAGTTTCTCGATAAGCAAAGGCCACAGACAAGGTCTTATTTTAGCGAAAAACTATTATCCAGTTTTTAAAAAGAGGCCAAATGTCAGCAAAGTTGGAAATTGTTACACTTCTCACGATTTTCAGAAAATAATGCATCTGTTCCAGTAGCATTATTGAAATTTATATTTCAAAAGTTTTTTCGGTGATTTTTCGAGTACGGAATGTAACAGCAAAGTTGTTATTTTTACGACAAACTTTTACCTAGTTTTAAAAATAGGCCAAGTGTCACTGAAGTTCTAAATTACACTGTCCGGCATGGATTTTGGCACTTGACCAATGATAACTGATTTCGATAGGTTTGTACCCGTAGAATCTGAATCCGGAGACGGAAGTAGAGAATTTACTCTAGTTTTCGAGAAAAACGGGGTCAAAAGTCCCAAAAAACGTGTTTTTGGCCATTTTTGAGGACGTGTAAAAATGTAACGCGAGCCAATAGATCCTTTTAAGATGGATGAAATGAAAGCTTGGTTCTCGCCCTTTCGCGGTAAAAAACAAGAAACCAGTTGCTCTGACCTTGAAATTTTCGCACGTCCTCAAAAATGGCCAAACATACGTTTTTTCGGAGATTTGACCCGGTTTTTCTCGAAAACTAGACCCAATTCTCTACTTCCGTCCCCGGATACAGATTCTATGAGAAAAAAACTTACGAAATCAGTTATCATTGGTTAAGTGCCCAGATCCTTGTCGGGCAGTGGCATTAATGAGAGGAAAGTTGGAGGACGGAGAGAGCAGCGGGCGTCAAGGTGGAAGCGTGTGGTGGAATTGGTGCGCACACATGTAGAAAGTCTGTTCCCGACCATTTCAAGGACATCGCACCTGGTTCTTCATTTTTCACTTCGAAAGGACAAGAACCAAGCTTTCATTTCATCCCTCTTAGAAGGTTCTATTGGCTCGCTTAACATGTTTACACGTCCTCAAAAATGGCCAAAAACACGTTTTTTGAGACATTTGACCCCGTTTCTCTCGAAAACGAGAGCCAATTCTCTACTTCCGTCTCCGAATTCAGATTCTACGGGAGAAAACCTATCGAAATAAGTTATCATTGGACAAGTACAAAAAAAAGTTCGAAAATGTCGGACAGTGTTATTCACAATTCTCATGATTTTCAGAAAATAATGCATTGCTTTCGGTGGCATGATATGAATTGATGTTTAAAAAATATTTCGGCTAGTTTTTTGAATAGGAAAGACAACAAAGTCTCACTATGATCAGAAACTCTTATTCATATTTTAGAAGAGGCCAAAGTTCATCAAAGTGTGCAATTATTGAAACTTCCTATTATTTTCAGGAAATAATGCACTGCTTCCAGTCGCATGATTATAATTTAAGTTTTAAAAGCTTTTTCGGTATTTTCTCGATCAGCAATGACAGCAGACAATGCTTCATTTTGACGACAAACTTTCATCCATTTTTGGAAGAGGTCAAAAGTCAGCAAACTCGGAATTTATTTACAGTTCTCATGATTTTCAGAAAGTAATGCATTGCTTCCGGTTGCAAAATGGGAATCGATGCTTCAAAAATATTTTGGGTATTTTTTCAAACAGGGTAGACAACAGAGAAGGTGTTACTTTGACGACAAACTCTTATCCGTTTTTCAATATAGGCCAAAAGTCAGCAAAGTTGGGAATTATTGAAACTACCCTTTATTTTCAGGGAATAATGTATATTATTCTAATGATTTCAAGATAATTAAAAAACATTAAAATAATTCAGAGAGTTCAGAAAAAAGGCAAAGATTTCAGAATAATTCAGAGGAATTCAGAGAATTGAGAAGAATTCAGAGAATTTCAATATAATTAAGAGAATACAAAAGAATTCAGAGAATTGAATAGATTTTAGAGAATTAAAAAGAATTCAGGGAATTCAAAAGAATTCAGAGAATTTAAAAGAATTCAGAAAATTTAATCAGAATTAAGATAATTCAAAAGGTATGAAGGAGTTTCAATGATTTTAAGATAAATCATGAAAAAAAATTTAAAATAAAACATTACAAAAATTCAGTGATTTTGTGAGAATTCAACGAATTCAGTGCAGTTTAAAGAGTTGAGAACATTTTTAAAAGAATTGAGTGAATTTACTTCATAAGAATTGACAGAATTGAAAAGAATTTAGAAAATTTGAAAAGAACTAAGAGGATACAAAAGAATTCAGAAAATTCAAAGGTTTTTAGACAATTCAGAAGAATTCAGAAAAATCAGAAGAATTAAGAAAATTCAGTAAAATTGAGAAAATTCAGAAGAATTTAGAAAATTCAGATAATACAGAAGACTTGAAGAAATTAAAAATAATTAAGGGTGAATTGTAAAGATTTCAAGAAACAAACAAAAAACTTTAAAAGAACTCAAAGAAGTACAAGTGAAGAATTCGTTTGAATTTGAACTTATACGGCCTCACCTTTTTTGAGCACACGCCCTCGTCAATAACACATGAATTGTCGTCTATCTAACGCGTGCTTCTGATTGATTAATCTTCAATTGTTAATGAATCACAAATTATCAACTTTACAACAAATTCTTATCATTATTTTCGATTCCATTTTTTATGAGGAATTCAAGAATATAAAAACGCACCTTGAGTACTAGGACACCCTGTATACGTATAAAGAGTAAGCAAAGGTAAGACCTTATCTGCAGAGGCGATTCACACTATGTTCTTGAGTGTTCGCATTGTTAGTGATTATTATATATGTATAATTAAAAGTTTTTCATAAGGACAACCGCAGGATTTCGCCGGGAGCGGGTGCTAATCTGAAAAATTGCACCCGCTCCCAGCGAAATCGCGGTAAAATTTCAGCTGTAACCACGTTTCACGACCGTGAGATAGGTGGTTACAGTCTGCGACGAACTCAATACGATGATCCGGCAAAAGTCTCGTGCACCTTGAAGACATGGAGCGACCCAAGGACGACCGCCTTCTGCATTTTCCCCGCAAGTGTCTCAGCATTTTCTTGACACGCAGGGATGCTTTTCAGGCTATTAACCAGTGAAACCTTGGCATCTTTAAGAGCGCCGATGATCAAGACGATTAGCTCAACAGAATATTCCAGGTATAACCGTCGCAACTCCCTTATAAGGACTTTATACCTCTCTTTCTTTTCTTTCTCCTTGGCTGTGACGTTTTTTTTAGCTGGTGCTGAAAATTCGATAACGAACATGGTTCGTTTCTCGAAGTCAAGGAGAACTATGTCAGGCCTCGAGTGCGCAACAGAAACAATTGTCGAGAATATGAAGTTTCAGTATATGCGGCACTTCTCATTTTCGACAATTGACTCTATTTCTCTAGGAGCGTTTAGCGGAGAGGTATTTGGGCTAATGCCGTAATAGTGACAGAGATCGTAATAAAGCACTCCGGAATAGGCTCTTCCGACTTAAGATATGAGGTGAAAATTCGGGCCAGATGCTGGTGGGTTGAAGGAAACTTCTTCCACCAAAAGGTCTTGACACCATCTGGTCCCGGAGGGGAATGGTTCTTCATGCCTCTTAATACGTTTTTCACCTCCTGGGTAGTGATAGGTGGGCATTCCTCCTCAGCTGTTATGAGGGCATTGCACAGCTCCTTGAAGCTATTTATGTTCTTTGAGCCTTTTTCAAGTGGATGTTGGTTTTCGTAGACTTCTCTCAAAAATGATTCGACCTCCTCTGGTTTGGACAGATGGCCGGCAGTAACTGGAGGGTCTTGGGAGTTGGGTCAGACAAAAACTGTTGATTTTCTCTGACCCACCTCTCTCTCCGCTCTAGACTTCTCCTAGCGTTAGATAGTACTCGTATTCTGTCAACGATATGCTGCCTGATGGTCAGTAGCTTTGACTTGTTGATTGTGTGATGACGGATCCGCGGTTCACGCGCGAACTGTCGAACCTTGGCAGTGAAAGTCCTGCCAGATGTTATGTAGTCAATCACACACTGAATGCGGGATACGTACTGGCTTGCCCAGCCTATCTTGGTGCTAAGTTGATGAATTCGTCTTTTGGTCTTATGATCAACCGTTGGTTTTGTTTTACGGTTTACATCTGCCAAAATTCTGGCTGCATTGTACACACTACAATTGATAGTTCAGAGGTCGGATTCTTCGGAAAAATCTCAACGAAGCTCATCATCCAGTTCAGTCAGATATTTGGGCTTGGGGGAAACCTGAATGTTGATGTTTCTCCGGGTCTTAAAGCATCGTTCTTGCTCTATTGGATGCCTGTTCGAGGTTGGTCTCAGTGTCGCCTCTCTTTCTCTGTTGCCGGCTTGTTCCGGCTGCAGTTGTAAGTAATGAGATTCTGCCGGTCAATCGCATTGACTCCGTCTTGATTGGCTCCCCCAATTCTAGGGTAGTCGGCATTGTTGTCCGACCCATTGTCGGGAGCCCTGCGCGTTCAAATGTTTTGAACCGCACTTCCTACAACTATTTTTGGTGTTGTCATTGTTGTTCCCACGAGCAGCTAGGGAAAAGGGTTCGTCCATCCTTGTAGAGCCCCACGTGCAAGGATAAGGCTGATACTCTGAGAGGTAGCCCGGTATCCCAGAGTCACTGTTTGAGACACCTCACCCAGATGCCATTCAGCTTTCAGCACTGTTGTTACGCCTCCGATTAGGAGTTATTCCTTCGGGACCATCCCTGGATAATTGTCCGTGACTGCTTATTAATTATTGTAACCCTATTCAGCAGAAACCCTTAGGACAGGGACCCTCTATCTGCAACCCGAGGACGCGTTCGGTGGCATTGTCATAGGCCCTTCGGTTCGATTCCCAAGGAATCAAAACCGAGCTCCGGCTCTTGCAGTCAGCCACGTTGTTTTGGGCCAACTCCCCAATGCAATGAATTATGCGGTTACGACACCTGTATCGCGCAGTGCCACCCACAATAGGCCTCTCTCGGATGGAGGCCATGGTTCAGTTGGGAGTGGCTATATCACCGAACCGAGGCGACGACCAGGCACTGGCCCCGGACAAACGCGAGAACATCGATTTAAATGGTCGGACCAACTCAGGAGAGACATCCTTACCTGTTGGCAAAGAAGCTCACCGGTGCGAAGAGGATTCATGCAGAGGTTACATGATCGTTGGGTCAATATGCACCCGGAATATGCTCATCAAACGCCTCAGTATTTAAGAGATCAGGTATCCTTTTTGCGAAAAAAACGGATATGAAGCTCTTTATCAACAAGAAGAAGAGCAACATCCCCCATCGAACATTCCACCCATTCCCGCAAGACCACCTTTGCAGATAGCCGATAATGCTAACATGAGAAGTAGGAGATCTATCCACCAAAAAGTCTTTCTCAGGATGGACAAATTAGCTGAAGCTAATACTGCTCTCCCCGATTTGCTCCCCGAAGATGTTAATCTCTGGAATCTGAACTGTGTTGTTTACGAGAAGGCGTTCTCCTTGCTTAGCGACAGTAGAAGTAACGATACTTCAGTACGTATGAGAAAGACTCGCGAGCGTATTGCACAGCTTCAATTCAAAATTGAAACGGCGAGACGGCATGCATCAAATATTCAGTGCGTGATTAGCTACATAACATTAAAAAAAAAATTCACTCCAAAAGTTAGGGCACTTGCTCGAAACTTAAGGAAAGCAAATCACACGCTGAACAAGTGTAAACTGTTGACCATCAAGCAGCACTGGACGCAAAAAATAAGATCTCTTTCAACAGCGAAACAGCGCCTTGAACGGCGAGTGAAGTGGATTCAGGAAAATTCCACCTTTTCTACTCATCCTTCCCGTCTGTTCAATAAAACGTCACGTGCCGTTAAAAATCCGCCTAGTCGAGAAGAGATTGAAGTCTTCTGGGAATAAGTACATGGAGATACTTATCAGCTAAATGAAGACCGTTCAGATATGTCACTCTTTAGTAACTCTTGCCAAAGGCAAAGGTTACAAGGTCCAGAGGAAGAGTGTCCACTAATTACTGCTGAAGAAGTGAAGAAAGTTATCGCTATAACTAAGAAGTTTTCAGCGCCAGTGCCAGATAAAATCAACAACTTTTGGTGGAAGAAGTTTATTCTACGCACCAATATCTAGCTCGTATATTTACTACTTTCTTAAACGGAGAACAACCCGTCCCGCAGTGGCTAGTGGAAGGACGCACGGTATTGATTCCTAAGACTGGAGATTTGTCAAGTCCAAAGAACTACAGGCCCATAGCTTGTTTAAACACCAGCTACAAGCTATTCACTGGCATCCTCAAAGAGAGCATATTAACATCTATCGAGCCGGTATGGAGAGCAATAGTTGAACAACGTGGATGCAAGAGAGGTCTGGCAGGTTGCAGGGAAAACCTGTTAATAGACAGGTGTATTACCCAAGACTCGATCAGGAATCGACGCAATCTGTCCATGGCTTGGATTGACTACCGTAAGGCATTCGATAACACGAACCATGAGCTACTTATTAAGCTCATTGAGTGCATGAAGGTGCATCAAAAAATAGTGAGCTCTGGATACCCATGTGGCCCGCCGAACAAAAGAGAATATAAGGTCAACCACCTTTTATACATGGACGACCTTAAACTCTTTGCTTCCTCGAAAGAGGACCTTAACATCCTTGTGGAGGCGGTGAATAGGTACTCTAAAGCGATTGGCATGAGCTTCGAACTGGACAAGTGTGCCTGCGTCCACCTACGCCAAGGAAGATTAGAAACTACATCATCGCGTCACGATCAGGATGTTCAACTCATAGGCGAAAATACCATTCAACATCTTGGTATTGGAGAAACATATACATATCTTGGAATACCGCAAGCGGAAACCCATGATGTGCGTGCGTTAAAAACGGCCCTTGGAAAAAGGTATCGCCAAATTCTCAGAAAAGTTTTTGCTTCCGAATTATCTGGAAAGAATAAGATCCAGGCGACCAATATGCTGGCCGTTTCTATACTGCTCTACACGTTTTGTGCAGTAAAATGGAACGTCGATGAGTTGAAGCAACTTGACCGAAGCACACGCAAGATGATGACAATTCATCGAAGTCATCATCCCAGATCTTCCGTACCTCGAATATACCTCCCTCGAGATAAAGGGGGTAGGGGCTTGCTAAGCTTAGAGTGTCTTCATCGCAGATCGGTTCTGGCTACAGCCTGCTCAGTTCTAAATAGCACAGATTTTCTTATGCGACTAGTACATCAACATGAAGTCGTCAATGCTGCGGCGTTTCTATATCGTGCCGCCGATAGGGCCGCAGAGGAGCTTGGCCTCCCATTTGATTCCAGCGACACTACACATGGCCTAGCATGACTAACACCTTTGGTGCTCAAATGTCGTGTACAGGAAGCAGAACATACGCTTCTACTAAGAGAACATGCTGACAAGCCCCTTCATGGTAAATTCTACTGCATTATATGTAGAGAAGAGCTCTCGATGGGTCTGTCCAACATGTTTCTCAAGTCTGCTGGATTAAAATCGGAGACTGGGGGATTTATTTTTGCCTGTCAAGATGGCGTTATTGACACCTTGATTTACCGCGAGCGCATAATGAATATACCTGTAGGCGATACCAACTGCCGAGCGTGCAAGCAAGAGCCAGAAACACTTGGACATGTTCTCAGTGGATGCTCAAAATATGCACGATACGGGTACATAGAGAGACACAATGCGGCTCTAAAAGTGTTATATTACCATCTGAGGCACTTCTATGGTGTTGATCTATTGCCCGTCTTGCCATACGCCCAGGGGGAACTCGAGTCCGTTGTGGAGAATGATCAGTGTAAGATCTACTGGAATTTCTCATTCTCCACCACTCAACGTGTCAGTGCTGCGAAGCCTGATATTGTCCTCCAAGATCTGAAGAACAAGATCATTTACGTGATTGAATTCTCGGCACCAGCCGATGGTAATATCACGGCAAAGGAGGAAGAAAAACGGGCGAAATATCAAGCACTTCTTTTCGAGCTGAGCAGGCTCTACCAAGGCTTCAAAGTCTATCTTGTAGTTCTCATAATCGGCTGTCTTGGATGTATGAAAGCTTCATTTATTAGCCAACTCAACAAGATTCCGGCCTGCCTGCGTCAGGCTCATTCCATCGCGAACCGGATGCAAAAGGCTGTTCTTCTGGGATCACTTCATCTGGTCCTTCAACACTGTTACTCATAACATTCTACAAAGATTGGTAGCTCTAAAAAAGTATCCAGAGGTGAAACTTCTTCGCCAACTGTCCCGTCTGCCGCGTAAGATCATCCGCGGCTAGAGACCTGACTCCAAGGAACAGTGTTGCCCGATGTTATCTCGCGTAAATTTCCCGCTCTTGCTTACCTTCTAGGACAGAAGGAGCAGAAGCGGATGACGTACACGTTCCAGTTGCGTCGGGATTGGTTGCTTTAAAGAACCATGAGCGTAGCTTCCGGAGCCTACAACTTCTCAAATAATAGTAGTATAGTGGTAAGTATCCCCGCCTGTCACGCGGGAGACCGGGGTTCGATTCCCCGCCGGAGAGCCAACTCGATCAGGTATCGACGCAATCTGTCCATGGCTTGGATTGACTACCGTAAGGCATTCGACAACACGAACCATGAGCTACTTATTAAGCTCCTTGAGTTCCTGGAGGTGCATCCAAAAATAGTGAGATGCCTAAAAGAGCTTATTATCTTGTGGCAGACAAGATTTGTCATAAAATCTGACAAAAGACAAGTGACTACAAGCTATATCACATATAAGAGGGGGGTCTTCCAAGGAGACTCTCTAAGTCCGATACTTTTCTGCATCTCCCTCTTGCCTCTATCTATTGTGCTCCGAGGCAAAAGCTATGGATACCTATGTGGCCCGCCGAACAGAAGAGAATATAAGGTCAACCATTTCTTATACATGGACGACCTCAAACTCTTTGCTTCCTCGAAAGAGGACCTTAACATCCTTGTGGAGGCGGTAAATAGGTACTCTAAAGCGATTGGCATGAGCTTCGGACTGGACAAGTATGCCTGCGTCCACCTACACCTAGGAAGACTAGAAACTACATCATCGCGTCACGATCAGGATGTTCAACTCATAGGCGGAAATACCATTCAACATCTTGGTTTTTGAGAAACATATACATATCTTGGAATACCGCAAGCGGAAACCCAAGATGTGCGTGTGTTAAAAACGGTCCTTGGAAAAAGGTATCGCCAAATTCTCAGAAAAATTTGGGCTTCCGAATTATCTGGAAAGAATAAGATCCAGGCGACCAATATGCTGGCCGTTTCTATACTGCTCTACACGTTTTGTGCAGTAAAATGGAACGTCGATGAGTTGAAGCAACTTGACCGAAGCACACGCAAGATGATGACAATCCATCGAAGTCATCATCCTAGATCTTCCGTACCTCGAATATACCTCCCTCGAGATGAAGGGGGTAAAGGCTTGCATGAGCTTAGAGTGTCTTCATCCCAGAATGGTTCTGGCTACAGCCTGCTCAGTTCTAAATAGCACAGATTCTCTTATGCGACTCGTACATCAACATGACGTCGTCAATGCTGCGGCGTTTCTATACCGTGCCGCAGATAGGGCCGCAGAGGGCTTGGCTTCCCATTTGATTCCAGCGATACTACACATAGCTTAGCATCATTAACACCTTTGGTACTCAAAATTCGTGTACAGGAAGCAGAACATACGCTTCTACTAAGAGAACATGCTGACAAGCTCCTTCATGGTAAATTCTACTGCATTATATGTAGAGAAGAGCTCTCGATGGGTCTGTCCAACATGTTTTTCATCTCTGCTGGATTAAAATCGGAGACAGAGGGATTTCTTTTTGCCTGTCAAGACGGCGTTATAGACAGCTTAGTTTACCGCGAGCGCATAATGAATGTATCTATAGGCGATACCAACTGCCGAGCGTGCAAGCAAGAGCCAGAAACACTTAGACATGTTCTCAGTGGATGCCCAAAATATGCACGCTACGGGTACATAGAGAGACGCAATGCGGCTTTAAAAGTGTTATATTACCATCTTAGGCACTTCTATGGTGTTGATCTGTTGCCCGTTTTGCCATACGCCCAGGGGGAACTCGAGTCCTTTGCGGAGAATAATCAATGTAAGATCTACTGGAATTTCTCATTCTCCACCGCTCAACGCATCAGTGCTATGAAGCCTGATATTGTCCTCCAAGGTCTGAAGAACAAGATCATTTACGTGATTGAATTCTCGGCACCAGCCGATGGTAATATCACGGAAAAGGAGGAAGAAAAACGGGCGAAATATCAAGCACTTCTTTTCGAGCTGAGCAGGCTGTACCAAGGCTACAAAGTCCATCTTGTACTTCTCATAATCGCCTGTCTTGGAGGTATTAAAGCTTCCTTTATGAGCCAACTCAACAAGATTCTGCCTTGACAGCGTCAGGCTCATTCCATCGCGAACCGGATGCAAAAGGCTGTTCTTCTGGGATCACTTCATCTGGTCCGTCAACACTGTTCCTCATAACATTCTACAAAGATTGGTAGCTCTAAAAAAGTATCCAGAGGTGAAGCCTTCATCTCCAACTGTCCCGTCTGCCGCGTAAGGTCATCCCCGGCTAGAGACCTGACTTCAAGGAACAGTGTTGCCTGATGTTATCTCGCGTGAATTTCTTGCTCTTGCTTACCTTCTAGGACAGAAGGAGCAGAAGCGGATGACGTACACGTTCCAGTTGCGTCGGGATTGGTTGCATTAAGGAACCATGATTGTAGCTTCCGGAGCCTACAACTTCTCACATAAATATATATATATATATATATATATTCTAGATGCTTCACTTCTAAAAGCCAAAGTGAAGAAAGCAGAGGTTTAAAAATTCCGCCAGCAACTACTCGACAAGAAAATGCATGGAAACTTTCACATAAATGTAGAAAAACTGTCCTTGTCAAAGGAGCAAACTTTTGCTTTCCTCTGATCATCCGGGCCTAATTCAGGTACAGAGGGTTTTATTTTCTTATGCTCGGACGATGTCATTTCCACCTTAGTATACCGTGACCGCATTTTATGTCAAGAAGTTCCCAGCGATAGGTGCAGAGCGTGCCATGCACACCCTGAGTACCTAGAACACATACTGTCCGGATATCCGACTCATGCGGGAACGACGTATCCCCGCAGACATAATGCGGCCCTAACAGTTCTTTATTACCATCTTTGTCACTCTTACGGTGTTGGCCGCAACCCTGCCCTCCTGCACGCTGCGAGGGGTATAGAGTCAATTGTCCAAAACGAGAAGTGCAAAATCAAGATCGAATTCTCGGCTCCGGCTGATTATAACATCACTGCTAACGAGAAGGAAAAGGAGGAGAGATATCATGATATTAAAAGGGAGCTGCAACTGTACCCAAAATATTCGTTTAAAGTAATTGTCCTTGTGATCGTTGCTCTCGGAGGTGCGAAACAATCGCTGGTTCGTAAGCTTGAAGCCATAGCCGCGTGCCAAAAATATGACAAAGCACTTGCGAGATGGATACAGAAAGCCGTTATCCTTGGGTCTCTTTATTTTCTCAAGACACACGAGGGTTTCTCCGGCCTGTCGCTGTGATTTCATGCCCCGTGACTACACGGAAAGAAGTTCGGGTAAGCGGCTCTCCCAGTACGTGGAAAGGCTATGCCAAGCGCTAGCAGCGAGGCTTGCTTTCGACTTCGTGCGGCCGCTCTCTCGTTGTGGGTGAGATTTTGTTCCACAATTGTGTAGCCATTGCACGAGCGTGTTGAGCAAGAAATGTGCACATGCTACGAGATAACGGCGCACCCACGAACTGACGTACTGAATCACCGAAAACCGTTCGTTAGTTCGTGAGTTTTTTTATTTATTTGCAAGTGCTTATCGAGGTGGTTTTTTCGTGTTAAAAAATGGATGACTTTTTCATAAAATACGATTTTCAGCATATGAGGCATCTTTTTGAATGCAAGTGATTCATAAAATATACATATATGCTTGCCGTTTTAAATATGTGCACATTACCTATAAATATAATAAGTTTAATTCTCAAGCTGCAAAGATGAATTCTAAAAGAATAATGTAGTAGTTAATGTATCAACCAAAGAAGATGAAATCTCTATCGAAAAGGTTAGTTTAAAACCAAAAAGATAAATTGTCAATTAAAAATGGAAAAGTTAATTTTCCCGTAAGAACAAATTCATTTTTATAAAAAAAAATTCAAATTGCCTACAAAGTAGTCAAATTTTCAACAAATAAAGATTTTTTAGTCAAGAAAGAAAATACTTTTATCCAAATTTCTGAACTTCTAAGCCAAAACACGACTTTTCTGCAAAACAGTTGAATTTTAAGCCTGAAAATATAAATTTACACCAAAAAAGATGAATTTTCAACCGAGAAAGGAAATTTTCAACGAAAAAGTTAATGATAAATTAAAATTTTAAATTTTAAAGCTTTTTCGGGTTTCAATCGTGTGCAAAACTATGAATGTTGCCGACGTTTCGTGAACATTGCAGTTCACTTCTGCAGGGCTGACCTGAAACTGAAGTTTCAGGTTTTGTTGTTATTATGTATGTATTCTCTACGATGCCTGTGATTGGCCAGAGCGCCCCATGGTGGGGACTGTTCGAACTTGATTGGCCAATCAAGTCTTTTTTTAAAACCCGGGAGGACGGAAAGACAAATCGGTTTAGTATTATATCCATTGTCTCTATTGATGTTATTAGGGTGTTTTAAGATTTCGATTGCTACTCTATGTTTTCTTGGAAATTTATTGCACGTTTTTGCGATGACGGTTGTTTTGTCAAATAAAGTGCTATGTCCTGTTTCGATATGATGCTCAGCTAGTGCTGATTGCGTGAAATGTTTTAGCCTGACTTTACTCTCATGTTCCTTTATACGTTGGTTTACCGCCCTCCCGGTTTCTCCAATATAGACTTTCCCACAAGAAAAAGGGATTTTATATACTCCCTGTTCACTGAAAGGTGCCTTTTTATCTTTAGGGTTACTTAGAAGTTGTCCTATTTTCGCAGGTAGTTTAAATATGGTTTGGATGTTGTGTTTGTTGAGAATTTTTTATTAGCATTTGTTTAACATTTTGTAGTTCCTTTTGTAAGTTATTTTTATCTGTTATGGAGACAGCTCTGTATATAAGGGAGTTGATGACTGATTCCTTTTGAGATGGGTGGTGGTGGGAGGAGGCGTGTAGGTACCTGTTTGTATGGGTAGCTTTTCTGTAAACTTCATGTCCTAATGTGTTATCACATTAGGACATACTATCATCCTAGTATGTTTCGACGTAGTATCTCTCTTTACGAAAGTACCAATCTCTCATACAATCGGTATTATTAAATCCTTTGCACACTTCCCCTCCAATCTCACACCTTTGATAGAACACTGTCTCACTGATACCTACTTCTCTTTCAATAACCAATTCTACGCACAAACCTCAGGTGCAGCAATGGGTTCTCTAATCTCACCTGTAATAGCCAACATCTTTATGGAAAATCTAGAAACTAAAATCTTCAACAAATCCAAGCTTAAACCGGAATTTTTGTGCCGTTACGATGACGACACTTTTGTTATCTGGAGACATGGACTTGGTGAACTACACAAGTTCTTCAATTTCATCACTCAGTTACACCCTAGTAAAGTTCACCATGGAAATAGAACAAAACGGAAAATTGCCTTTCTTGGACGTACTAGTTTACAAAAGATCTGATAACACATTAGGACATGAAGTTTACAGAAAGCCTACCCATACAAACAGTTACCTGCACGCCTCCTCCCACCACCACCCATCTCAAAAGCAATCAGTCATCAACTCCCTTATATACAGAGCAGTCTCCATAACAGATAAAGATAACTTACAAAAGGAACTACAAAATGTTAAACAAATGCTAATACAAAAAAGGATTACACAAACAAATTAATAAAGCAATAAGAAAATACACTCAAAAAAACAAGTCAACACAACCCAGTAAAGAAAGAGAGAGAAAAACGACGACCATGCTACCCTACATTCAAGGTATCACAAAACAAATAGGAAAAATTTCTCAACAAACGCAACATCCAAACCATATTTAAACCACCTGTGAAAATAGGAAAACTTCTAAATAACCCTGGAGATAAAAAGGCACCTTTCAGTGAACCGGGAGTATATAAAATCCCTTGTTCTTGTGGCAAAGTCTATAGGAGAAACCGGGAGGGCGGTAAACCAACGTGTAAAGGAACATGAGAGTAAAGTCAGGCGAAAACATTTCACGCAATCAGCACTAGCTGAGCATCATATCGAAAAAGGACATAGCATTTTATATAACAAAACAACCGTCACCGCAAAAACGTGCAATAAATTTCCAAGAAAACATAGAGAAGCAATCGAAATCTTAAAATACTCTAATAACATCAATAGGGACAATGGATATAATACTAATCCGATTTGGCTTTCCGTCCTCCCGGGTTTTTAAAAAAGACTTTATTGATAAATCAAGTTCGACCAATCCCCACCATGGGGCGCTCTGGCCAATCACAGGCATCGTAGAGAATACATACATAAGAAAAACATAACATTCATTAATGTATCGTGATGCACAACAACTTCCATGGAAATGCCCATTTCACACATTATTTTTTTCAAAATAAACGTGCTGCTCTACTACTGCTAATGCAGCCGCTTACCCAGACTGGAAGCCGGTGTCATTTTTTGATGGCAGTTGCTCCCAGTGGGATCCTGCGACAGTTGTTTAACCTATTTTTAAATTATATATATAATATAATACAATAATATAAATACACACACAAAATCGTCCCAATATAGTTAAATGTAAGTTTAGAGCCATGTGCGACCTTACAGTTTTCGTGCCCGGCTCTGCGTAAGTTGAAGGTGGTACCCTCGAGCGTCAAAATCTCAATTTGACCAAGAAAATATGTGCATCCCAATTTTTCTTCTACAAAATTTAAAAGATGATGAGAAAGCTATTTTTTGAAATAGAAGGTACAAAAGCACGTGAAAAAGTAAAAACTGCAGGCGCCTGTATACTGACAACCAGTTGATGAATGTACCTATGGATTGATGAATTAATATAGGTGTATAAGGACTATAATTCAGCCAAGTTTAAACCCGGTCAAAAAATAATAATTTTATGTGAAAACATTTGACGCATCCTGCCCTATATGCAACACTATTCCAAAGTTAAAAAGCTCGGTGCAGAGAAAGTAAATCGCGACGCAGTGAAGAAAAAATTAGACCGCCTGGAGAAAACGTGGCATGGAAGACCTGATAATTCAGGTACGAGAATAATAGGACCGATGCTTCGCGGTTTTCTAAACTGTTCTCTTCTACATATGAAATCAAAAAATTTAAGACTTATTAAATGAACGTTCTCAATATAACTAGGAATGCTCATTTTTTAAAAATAAATATGACCTTTATGATGGAGAAGTATGTAGAATTTAAATAATAATTGATTATTCTAAGCTTAAAATTTTATAGAATAGTTAAGTTAAAAATCAAAATTATAAGGATGACGGAGTATGCACCTCCGTCTCCATCAAGATGGAGACGGGGGGTGCACATATATATTATGTATCTTGAAACAAACGAAAGTATTCTTATAATTACCTGGATTGGCGCCAGACGCCTCCTCGGCGTCACTCCAAAAATATTGTCTTTGAATTTAAGATTTAGATGGTTCTCTTATAAAATTTTCCTAGCTCAGGGTAGAGGGATTAGTGGGGGCGAGAAAACGCTACAGACTCATCTTTCATTTTGAAAAATTAAATAAAATCAGAAAATTTATTCAAGCATCAATAATTTGACCTATGTGAAATTGTTTAAACGGGGTTTCTAGACCCAAACCACGCTCACGCACAGGACGCCGCAAACAGTCAGTCTCGTGTAGGCCATCAACTTGTAAATAGTTGTAGAGGAGAGACGATCTACCAGCCACAAAAATTTTCCTTGCACGAGTCCACTTTTCTGACGGATTGGCATAGCGAAAGAAAGGACTCTGGGATTCGAAGGATTAAGGTAGGCGTATGACTCTCTTCTCTCCTCCGGTTTGTTTCTTTCTGGTTTGGATTTGTTGTACGAGTTCTTGAGTGTAGATGATGTAGATTTCTTTATTGCTCGAGAAAAATTGCACTTTTGAAAAGCATGGCTTCCCGTAGCGAAGTGATGTTCGCGTGTCGGGCCATCCGTCATATTTAAATTTCAGAATTTGTGTTAAGAAAAGGGAACTTTGAGAAGTGTTACTTTTCATGAGAAAATTTTCTATTCTTCATGATTTAGGCTGTCACTACCTCTTTTTAGAATATAAGCTTTTTTAGTGTTAGTGTTTAGTTTAATGTACCTGTTCACATGTGGTCGCGGATAATTAGTGTCAGCGCGTGAGCGTGACGCGGGTCTAGAAACCCCATTTGAACAATTTCACATAGGTCAAATTATTGATGCTTGAATAAATCTTCTGATAATATTTAATTTTGCAAAATGAAAGATGAGTCTGTAGCTTTTTCTCGCCCCCACTAATCCCTCTACCCTGAGCTGGAAATTTTTATAAGAGAACCATTTAAATCCTAAATTCGAAGACAATCTTTTTGGAGTTACGCCGAGGAGACGTCTGGCACCAACCCAGGTAATTATAAGAATGCTTTCGTTTGTTTCAAGTCATAT
>CAKNYM010015725.1:0-15857 GCA_932195095.1 Andricus curvator | reverse complement strand
CTTTCGATTCCACCTCTCATAGACTTATCATCTGTCTGTTGGAAAGCTTGAAGGTATATCCACACATAGTGAGATGCATACAGAGATTGATGCCTCTTTGGAAAACTAGATTTACTATCTCATCTACAAATTATCGTGTGACAACGAACAACGTCACCTTCCAGAGGGGTGTCTTGCAAGGTGATACCATGAGCCCTTTGCTTTTTTGCATCACACTTCTGCCTCTATCTCTCGCACTACGAAATTCTCCTGGATATCTCTGTGGCGACACTAATCAGCGCGAGCATGAGGACACACATGTATTCTATATGGATGACCTGAAGATCTATGCCTCTGGTAAAAGCAAACTTCAAAATGCTATAAATATAGTCAAGAACTACACAGGAGGGATTGGGATGGACTTTGGTTTGGACAAGTGTGTACAAATTAATCTGAAGAAAGGAAAGATTACTGGCGTTCCCAAGGACCCTGTTTTTGTGGATATAAGTGTTATTAGACATCTTAATACTGGAGAGACCTATACATACCTGGGCATGCCTCAAAGCCGCATTCAGGGCGTAACATCAGTGAAGGAGTCTCTCCGAAGCAGATACAAGCATCTTCTTCGACAGATTTGGTCTTCCAATCTGTCGGCGTTGAACAAAGTATCTGCGGCTAACATGCTTGCCGTCCCGGTTCTACTCTACTCGTTCGGGGTGGTTCAATGGACGAAGAACGAGCTTAAGGCCCTTGATGTCACCACACGTAAGATCATGCATATGCATAAAAGCTTGCATGTCAATTCGTCAGTTCCGCGATTATACATTTCAGGCCGTCAAGGCGGACACGGTCTTCTGAATCTCCAGTGTCTTCACAACCGAATTGTTCTAAGTACAGCTTAAATCGTTGCGAATGGCAGAGATCCTCCCTTAAAGATGGTCAGGAACCGCTAGATGATTGGCGAAGGACCGTTCCTTTACAAAGCCGCGGAGCAAACGGCCGAGACCCTTGGCCTGAATTTTAACATCAGAAGTGAGGAAAGTGCATTACTCCATCTAGATGCTTCACTTCTAAAAGCCAAAGTAAAGAAAGCAAAGGTTTTATTTTCGCATGCCAGGCCGGTGTCATTTCCACCTTAACATACCGTGAGCACATTTGATGTCAAGAAGTTCCCAGTAATAGGTGCAGAGCGTGTCATGCACACGCTGAGTACCTAGAACGCATACTATCAGGGTGTCCAACCCACGCAGGAACTACGTATATCTATAGAAATAATGCGGCCGTAAGAGTGCTTTATTACCATATTTGTCGCTCTTACGGTGTCAGTCGCGACCGTGCCCTGCCGAACGCTCCACGGGAGATAGAGTCAATTGTCCGAAACGAGAAGTGCCAAATTTTCTGGAACTACGATTTTCGGGCAGCAGTCTCCGTTGCGCACTCGAGGCCTGACATTGTTCTCCAAGACTTCGAGAAACGAACTACATTTGTGATCAAATTCTCGGCTCCGTCCGAATACAACATCACTGCAAAGGAGAAAGAAAAAGAGGAGAAGTATCAAGACCTTAAAAGAGAGCTGCAACGACTGTACCCAAAATATTCGGTGCAAGTAATTGTTCTTGTGATAGGTGCTCTCGGAGGTGCAAAACTATCACTGGTTCGTAACCTTAAAGCCATACCCGCTGTCATCCTTGGGTCGCGTCGTGTCCTCAAGACACACGACGGTTTCGCCGGCCTGACGTTGTGATTTTGTCGATCCCTGTGACCACCCATCTCACGGTAGTGAGACGTGGCCATAGGTGTGATTTGCCGCGGTTCTACTGGGGGCTATTGAAATTTTTTTTAGATGGCAGTTGCTCTCAGTGGGACCCTGCGGTGGTTGTTTAACTCTTTTTTTAAATTATATATCAGTATTTATCGTACAACATTTTGTCATGGTAGTTTTTTGTTCAGTTTTGTACAAGGAATGTGCATGTACAAGAAATATGATGAGTTCTGGATCACCCAGTATATAACTGCATATAGTTTCTTTCTTCTACTCATTCTTTCAAACCTATACGCCCTATCAGTAAAAACGAATTAAAAGCAATATAATTTACAATAAATAATTTAGTTTTTCAAACTCTGACTAATAAATAATACATCGTCTCGAGCGAAGTTGCACTTCGACGTGAACGCGTGAGTTGATACATGCGCGAGAAGAAACGGCACGAGGTCGAAATAAAACCTTTGTAACTTTTTATTGATGATTTATTTCAAATAATTCATTTCGTAGAAAACATATTTATATCTTTCTGAACAACTTCCCCGCTGGAAGTTTTTTGTTGCTCAAAATTCACTCGGCTCACCATGCTTGAAGCTATGAATGCAGGATTTATGCAATGCCTCAGGTAAAAATCCAAAACTTTTGTCTAAACAAAAATGTTCATATATTCATATTTCGAAAACGGAGATATTAAAACTCGAAACTTGTTTGAAAAGTCTCCAGAGGCCAACTACGTTCAGTGAGAAAAATTTATAGGCGCGGGTTATAGAATCTGAGCCCTCAATTCTGAATTATTTCGTATATGTACGTATTTCCAGCAAGGAAGGTTGTGAATTATACTTTTATTGTGTAAAATGGACAAGGAACTAAATGAGGAAAAAAATTTTAAACCAAAAAGTGTATATTCTTATGACGATGTCACACGGAGAAAAAAATCGCACTGTTATAGTAGGCTGAGCTCTTGATATTACAGTACGGAACTTCATGTGCCAAATTGGCAGGAATTTCTGCCAATATTGGCATCAGGTTAGACATTTTTAGCATTAAATGTCCTATACCATAAAAGAATCAAGCACATGCCGTTATTGCTGTAGTCACATGCCCTCAGAGCAGTTGTGCCTTGCGGAAATAGTTCCAACTTTGCCTTGCTACGGTTGTAAGAAAACCCATCCTCTTAGGGTATGAGTAGTCTTGCAAAAGCGATGTGAACTTAGGCCAGGCCTACAGGGGCTACGTTCGTAAGTAAGCGCGGCCTAATATCTCATTTGTAAGAGTACTCATACTCTAATAGGGTGAGTTCTTTACAAATATAGCAAGGTGAAGTTGGAGCTTTTTTCGCAAAGGATAACGGCTTTAAAAGCATGAAGCTTTGTACTTTTTTAGGATAAAGGGTTTCCTGCTTAAAATGAATGAATTCTGTACCAGGATAGCAAGAAGGAAACCTGCGACAAAAGCATGACTAGTGTTCTTACTATTATAGGCATATTTTTTTCTCCGTGCAGTGTTACATAAATTCTTTCCGAAACATATGACGGACAGTCGCGCAAGCGGCGTCGCAAAGCCTATAAGTATGGAAACATTCCCAGTGGCGTATCTAGGGCATGGCAGGCAGGGCTCGTGCCATGGGCGCCGTTATAAGGGGGGTGGGGCAAAAAAGCATGTCAACTAACATAAATAAGTTGTTTACACAAATAGGGGGGGGGCAATTTTCTCTTTGCTATGGGCGCCGTTCTCCCTCATTATCCCTAGTCTGATGTACCAGGATGTCTTGATCTCACACATTTTTCTTTTATAAATATATATATATATATTATATCTAGGGATGCAGAAAGAATAAAAGTTACTCGACTAATAATTATAGTTTCATTTGATATGTTCTCTGTGTGTGTGTGTGTTCCATAATATAAGTGTCGCTCAAACTTCCAACTTCATTGTCGATTCTGTCGTATTAATATATTCTATCATAGTTTAAAGAATGTCTTAGGTATTGAAGAATATTCCCAGGGAATCTTTAGGATATTCGAGAGCATTCTTCACAAATCGCTGACTTTTTCCATATTCTTTCTTTCCATCTGTTTCCAACCTTTAATCAGACGTAGCCGTAGTTCTTTAAAAAAACCCTGAATCACTCAGGATTATTTTACCCAAAATCTTGAGGGCGGTAAACGTTAAGACGAACACCTTTTGCAACCCAAGTCTCATTCGAAAACATGGCAATAAGTTTTATAACAAGCCAGCCCAAACTCGAAAGATTAATGGACTTCCAAAATCCTTTCGGGTTGGGAAATTTGTGTTTTGCAGTTTGTCCCGACTCTCAGGGCCGGTTATAAGCATGGGCATTTATGGGCAACTGCCCAGGGCGGCAAATTTTTGGAAGGAGTGGGGGCGGAAAATTGATCTTTTCAAAAAATGTTGTCAGTTAATTCAGTATCCCTTTATTTATACATTGCGCAGTAGAAATTCAAACTTTCGGTGCCCCTGGCAGCCATATTTTTTTGAATGACTATCCCATCTTGCATGTTTCTCATTACATAATCGTCCCGTGGTGTCAATTTGAGAAAAACAGTGTTTATTAATCAGAACAGGAAAATATTACGTATTAAAATGAATGATAATCGAAAAAATTGAGCGGCGCTGCATGAAAGAAGAGAGCGGCCGAAAAATCACAAAAAGTACCGGCAGTGTTGCAGAAAACTCATAAAGGAGGGTTTCCCGGGAGGGTGGAGAGAAGGGTTGATAGTGCCACTGTATAAGAAAGGAGATAGGGATAGGCAGGAAGATTATAGAGGATTTACACTAATGAATACGGCGTATAAAGTATACGTGATGGTGGTGGTGGAGAGGCTGCGGAAGGATGTCGAGGGAAAGGAATATTGCCGGAGACGCAGGCGGGCTTTAGGGCGGGTAGGAATACTATCGACAATATCTACGTTCTGCAGCACGTGGTAGATAGAAAATTAGTGAAGAAGGGGTCGAGATTGTACGCGTTTTTTGTGGATCTCAAAGGCGCCTTTCCTTCGGTGGATAGGGAGAGGTTGTGGGAGGCGATGGAGGAAAGGGGAGTAGAGAGAGGCCTGATCGATATATGAAGAGACCAAAGATAATGTAAGAGGAGGGGAGGGGATTTTGGAGGGATTCTGGATAGATAGGGGGTTAAGGCAAGGGCGCCCGCCTAGCCCAACGCTTTTTGCGATTTTAATCGCGGATATGGAAAGTAAGCTGGAATCCAGAGTGGTTGGAGGAGTTAGGGTGGGAGGAGTTAGAATTTGATCTCTGGCGTATGCAGATGACATAGTGTTGCTGGAAAGAAGCGAGGAGGCCTCAAAGGAGATGATGAAGAGGTGGAGAAGATACCTGGATAAGAACAGGTTAGAACTGAATGCGAAAAAGTCCAAGGTTATGGTGTTCCGAAAAGGAGGGATAAGGGTGTGGAGTGGACGTGGAAGCGAAAGGCGGTGCCGGAGGTGAAAGAGTTTGTGAACCTGGGCTTGTTGTTTCGGAGGAATGTGGGAGTGGATGGTCACATAAAAAAGAGAGTGAGGAAGGAAAATTTGGTGATGAGGCAGGTGTGGGAGTTGTGAAAGAAGTTATTCGCAGATGATTTTGGAAGGAGAATGAAATTCTTCGACTCACTAGTGATGAGTGTGCTATTGTATGGAGTAGAGGTGTGGGGGTGGACGGAAAGTGAAGAGGTAAATAGGACACAGGAGAGGTATGTAAAGTGGACACTGGGGTTGGCAAGGAACACGACTAATTATATTGTCAGGAGGGAGACGGGGCGCACGAGTTTAGGGATTCGAACGGGGAGTCGGGCTTGTAAATATGTGACTGTCCGCGAAGAAAGGGACCTAATGCGAAAAAACCGATTTTCATTTTCTTACGCCAATCGATATTTTCTGAGTTACACTTTCATTTCCATTAATCAGAATTTTTTAAAGTAAATTACTTTTCTTGTTATTAAGCTACAAACATAGGCATGATGAGTGTACGCGACGTCTCCTTAAGCTTCACTGGCTCGTGCCTAAAAGTGTAGTGATGTCTGGAGGGGGTGCTTTTCGTAGACACATCCCCACTACTCAAATTCTGGTTTGCGGGCTCTGCTACGATCGCCCGTCCTGTAAAATTCAGCGTTGACGCATTAGGTCCCTTTCTTCGCGGACGGTCACATATGAGGAGAAATTTTCGGAAGAGGGGGGAAGTAAGCTGGTTAGAGAATGTTGGTGGGAGAAGGAGAACAGGAGAGGGGGTGGGAAGATGGAGGTTGAAAGGGAAAGATATTTTAGAACGAATGGACTGCAGATGGATGAAGTGAGAAGGATGCACAAGGAAGGAAGGAAGGTACATGAGATGGTTAAAAAAAACGGCATGGAGAGAAAGAAGACAGCAGGCGAAGAGAGAATACGAGAGTCAAGGTTTAACGGGAACTATGTGTGGATTATGCCAAGGACGACAGCGCAATATTTGTGTGATATAGGACAGAAAGGAAGTCTGGAGCTTATAGCGAGGATGAGATGTGGGTGCATGGAGTCCAGGGGCAGCCAGAAGGTTAAATCTGGCCCTGCCGACTCTCACAAGCAAACGAGGCAGTAAAATTTTGATTTTGGGTTTTTCCTCAAAGACTCTTTCTCTCTCTCTCTCTGAAAAATTACTCAACACGTCATAACTTGCCTCCCTTCTTACTCTTACCCTTGTTTCTACCACCTCCACCTAATTGTCTCCACCCTCTTGGGCCAGATTGCAAAAGTGGGGTTGATGCTCCTCGAGTGTCTCTGGGGTCCTTTGCGAATTTCTCGTGAGGGAGTAATCAGTCTCTTTTCGAAATTTTAACTTGAATCTTCTCTTCTACTTTGGGAGCGGACTAGACTTTAAGAATTCTAAGTGCGGTTTTGTGGGTTCAACCTTTCGGCATTCGCAGAACCTTAGAGTCTGAAAACACGTTTATCGAATAACGTCGTAAATTCCGGTGAAGCTCACTTTAGATAAGAAACGCAAGTCGCTCTCAAATTTTAAATTATATAATAAAGTAAAATAGTTATTCTGCTTAGTGTCAAACTACCACTAATTCTTTTGGGTGATAACGAAAAGTTGTTCGGTAAGTAATTATCTTCAAATATAGCTGATTATTTAACCGATTATTATTGATCTCTTCAATTTCTCAAATATAAACATTCTAATTTCTTATCCTATTGCTCCTTTTGTCATTTTATTCAATAGATAAGAAAGAAAAGCAAGGTGGGTTTCAACCCTTTAGATCTGGAAAGTCTCGCGTTTTCCAGTCTCTTAGCCGCTCGAGGGACTCGAATATTATTATAAATTATTGAAAGGAATTAAAAGTTCTGAACCCCTTTCACCGTCACGATTAACTCCGTTACGTAACACTAGATACGCCACTGAACTTTCCAGTTTCGAGTTTAGCATTAATTCCACTTTTATTTGCATTTGACGTTCATTATAGAATTTTCATATATATAGAATAATGAGAGATATAACTTTGATAATTGTAAATTTCTGTACTAACACTACAAACGTGTACTCTTTCTGTCCGAAGTAGTTCCATTTCTTTAGGAAAAAAAGTAAAAAATGTATTTCACATAATTTTTTTTAATGATTTGAGTATTACTATTATTTATAATACCAGAGAAAGATAAGCGGTGATATATCCATCGCCATAAAGTGATCCATTTGCATGCACCAACAAAAAATTATATACTTCATGTGTTTGTAAATATTTCCAGTACATATATTTGTGACGTGCCGCGAGGAAAGGGACCTTAGGGTTAGCAAGCGAATTTTTCAGTAGAAGCGATTGAAGATACCATGGAGATAACATTTTTCGTTAAAATATCAATTATTACATTTTTTAGAATTGATATTTCTTATAATTTGAAGTGTTCGAGTCAAGGTCCCATTTCATTTGCGCTTGCGCAAAGTGGTAGAACCCTGCCACCACCCTTTGTTCTCTTATGTTAGTTACATAACCTAGCAGTACAAGCTCAGCCACTGCCAGCAAAAAAGAAAGTATTGATACGAATTGAATTGAAAAGACTAAGGCACCCCTGCAAATGCCGTTTTGCGATAATGACGCATTGGACCTATGTGTCAATGCGTGTGAATTCGTGAAGACGGTATTTCAATTTTGAATCTTTCTATACGTACAAATACGGTGCAAAAGTCTAATGTCAGCGAATACACTTAAATGCGTCAACACGCAAATGCTTCAACATTGTTCAATGTGTCTGAATTCGTGAGAGTAAAATACACACTCGAATTCGCCCCAATTCGTCACGTCGAATTTCAGGAAGCGTTGATTTATACAATTCAATCCGTAAAAGGAAAACCAACGTGCAGGGCACATAGAATTTATTGTAAATTTTTAGTAAATTGTCTCGTAGCTCAGTGGCGGGTACTCTGGGCTGATACACGAGGGATCGCTGTTTCAAGTCTCGACGCATGCACTTTTTATTTTATTTTTTTTTCTAATTGACCTTGACCACGCATTCATATGAATTCACACGCATTCAATTCGCGCTGTCTCAATTCATTTAAATGCGTCTCAATGCGTTTGAACGGATCAGAAAACGGGATTCACGCGCATTACAAAAATGTTAATTCGCCCCAATCCGTATCAATTCTTTCTTTTTTGCTGGGCTGCCATGACGGTATCGCGCTCTCTTAATGTGTAAATTCATCATTTGTATTACGATAAAGTTAATCACGGTTTAAGTGATTGTCTCACTGACTTTAACCTCCCCCCGGTTATTCTAACTGGTTATGGCTCAGAGGTACGCGAGTTGAAAGATAAGAGAGTTTAACGAGAAAATTATCGGGTGTGACGACGCGTGAAAAAGCAAAAAAATGAACGGCGCGAAGTCCACGAGGATTTAACTCCTCGATAAAAATAATTTCGATACATAGAAACTGTAAATGCAGGCAGTTTTGATAAAGGCTGACTTATGGGAATACGTAAGTGGTGATATTGTGAAACCTAAAAGGGGGGAAAGTGTACAAGCTATTGCCGTGGAACGGGCTTGGATAAAGAGCGACCAAAAAGCTAAATCGGACATTATCTGGTCGATTTCCTCGAGTGAAATTAAGCAAGTAAAGAACTGCGCGACGTCAAGGGAAATGTGATCAGGAGGGAATTTTCTTAGGGTAATCCGATAAATCCAAGGCGTTCCGTATCTGGTCGAACAAAAAGAGAAAAGTGATTATAAGTCGTGACGTGGAATTCGCAGAAGATTTGAGTATTAATCCGAAGACAGCTGCTGAAACTCAAATAATCTTTTCACACCCAGATCACAAACCAGAGGAGGATCGTCGCTTTGTTGAAATTGAACACAATTCACCACCAGAAGAAGAAATCGAGCAGAACGAGGATCAACAAGAAGACTTCCCAGATTTCGATCATCAAGATATTACACAGCCAGAACCGGAAGGTGAACGTAACCCACTCGACAACGAAAAAAGAAACGACAATGAAGTCGAAAACTTTCCAACAGAAGAGGTACCCATCACTGAAACAAAAAGAAAACCAGGACGACCAAAGGGAGCTGATCCAAAACTGGTTTGGAAAAGAAGAACCCTCGAATCGGTATTAGAGCAGGATTACGGAGCAGTACTCTGCAGGAAAGGAATTTACCTCCAGTTCCAGAAGAAGACGAAACGATTGGAGATGAAGAGTACACCTTCATGTCTGAAATATCGATAAAGAAAGCAATGACAGGATCAGGCGCTCAGAAATAACGTGATGATATTACAGCGGAGATGAAGTTCATCATCAAAAATGGTACATGGATTCTGATAGATCGTCCGAGGCAAGAGAAGGTCATCGGCAGTCGTATGATTCTCCGAAACAAGCTAAACCCGGATGGTACAATCGAGAGGAGGAAGGCTCGCCTGATAGCTCAAGGGTTCAGTCAACTACCAGGTAAACATTTTAATGAAACCTTTGCTCCAGTCACTCGATTTAGCACAATTCGTTTAATGGCATCACTTGCGGCTCAAAACAACTTGGTGATTACGCAATTCGACATAGCATCCGCTTATCTTAATGGAGATTTGGAGGAGGAAGTAATCATTGAGGCTCCTAAATTCTTCGAAGAGTTCCTGCAAAATGTCATCGATCAAGAGAGAAACAGTGAAATTATAAACAAGGCGAAGAAGATGCTCCACGATTTTAAAAAGCGTAATAAAATGTTCCTCCTCAAGAAGTTCATCTATGGACTTGGACAAGCAAGCAGAAGTTGGTACACTAAGCTGGACAAAGTTTCAGACAAATCGGTGTCACCCCATCAAAGTCGGATCCATGCCTTTTTCAATCTGGAGCAGGGGAACACATAATCATGATTGCTGTATATGTAGATGACATCCTCGTCGCATCTCGAGACGAAAAGGCAATCGATGAATTAAAAATAAAACTGTCTGCTGATTTTTAAGTCAGGGATTTAGGCCAAGCAAGCTCCTGTTTAGGAGTGGAGTTTAAACAATCTGATGGTGAAGTTTTAATTGGTCAGCAAGGATACATACAGGAATCTCCGCAGAGGTTGGACATGAGCGACTGTAAACCTGTTGCCACTCCAGTCGACCCAGGGACAAAACTCAAGAAAAATAGAAATCCCAGCAAAGAGGAACTCAAGCTCCCATACCGTGAGCTTGTCGGGGCCCTCACTTATTTATCAGTGACGACTCACCCTGACATCGCCTATTCAGTTAGCAGATTAGGACAGTTTAATAACTGCTACGGAACAGAGCACTGAAAGGCGGCGAAACTCGTGTTGCGTTACCTGAAGGGAACCGTCAACATAGGACTCGTCTATAAAAAGAAACAAGGACCGATCCAAGGATTTGTAGACGCAGACTGGGGAGGCCGTATCGAGGATTGCAAGTCTCAATCAGGATAAATGTTCCTACTTGGCGGAGGACCTATTTCATGGGACTCAAGAAAGCAGAGGACAGTAGCATTGTCTATGACAGAGGCCGAATATATGGCCATGGCCGAATCTGTCAAGGAGGCCATATATCTTCAACGACTAGTTAAGGAACTCGGTTTCGGCAGCTACGGTGATCTCACTATCCTTTGTGACAACAGGAGTTGTCTGGCTTTGGCGGAAAATCCAAAGTTTCACGCGAGATCAAAACACATAGACATTCGACACCATTTTATTAGAGATGTGTTAAGTAAGAATCTATTCTCAGTGAAACATGTTTCAAGTGAAGATCCAGTGGCCGATTTTCTCACAAAAGGACTCCTGCGAATTAAACATGAGTATTGTGTGACTTCGGCCGGACTTCAAAGAATAAAAATGTAATTTTTGGATTTGATAATAAGATGATTTGCTTGGGGTACCACTTGACTCGAGGGGATGTGTTAGAATTGATATTTTTTTAAAATTTGACGTGTTCGACTCAAGGTCCCATTTCATGTGCGCTTGCGCAACGTGGCAGAAGCCTCCCACCACCCTTTGTTCTCTTATGTTAGTTACATAACCTAGCAGTACAAGCTCAGCTACCTCCGTGACGGAATCGCGCTCTCTTAATGTGCAAATTCATAATTTAGGTTCCAATAAAGTTAATTACGGTTTAAGTGATTGTCTCACTGACTTTAACCTCCCCCAGTTATTCTAACAACATTTATGCTTGAGAATTCATCTTACAACTACATATTCTCGCTCCGTGTTTAGCGAGCCAGGCGAGCTCTTGAGCCACGCGGAAAGGGTACAACTGTGCACGGAGCAATTGTGCACGAGCCCACCTGTGCACGTCGGTGGCCACTGGTACAATTGTTCACGTTGTTGGCCACAGGCTCAAATAACGTTTTACGTGCACAGATGGAACACTTCCGACCGTGCACGTGCACAGTTAAGAGTGTCCAATCTGTGCATGTGGACTTATGTGTTGACAACCTGATCATACCATTTGAGACGTACGCAGTTGGGAATCTCCTATCTGCGTATGTACACAGTTGAAAGTGTTCCATCTGCGCACGTAAAACGTTAGTTGAGTACCATCTCTTCACATCTAAATGTCGAAGTGCACAGTTGAGAGTGTCCCATCTGTGCATGTGCACAGTTGGGAGTTTCATATCTGTGCACGTGCACAGTTTTGCCAGTGGCCAACAATGTGCACAGTTGTACCACTGACCTTCGATGTCCACAGTTAGGCAGGTGCAAAGTTGCTCCGTGCACAGTTGTACTCCTCGCAGATTGAGACGTGCACAGTTGGGAGTGTACCATCTGTACATGTGTACAATTGGGAGTCTCCTACCTGTGCACGTGAACCGTTGGTAGGGAACCATCTGTGCACGTGCACAGTTGGGAGTCTCCCATCTGTGCACGTGAACTGTTGCTAGGGTACCATCTGTGCACGTTAAGCATTGTTAGGGTACCATCTCTACACATCGACATTTCGACGTGCCCAGTTGGGAGTGTCCCATCTGTGCACGCCAAATTCGAGACGTACACAGATGGCCCGGTGTACTGTTGTGCCTGTGGCCAATAACGTGCACAGTTGTACCAGTAGCCACTGACGTGCACAGATGAGCTCGTGCACAGTTGTCCGTCACCCGAGTCACACGAGCACAGAACGGAAAGATGTGTGAAAAGTGGTGAGACTGGATTTCTCGGGTAGTCCGCATGCGTCGAAATAGACAATTCTAGCCGCACTTTCCAGCTTAGTAACAATTCAAATTTTGCAGAGAAAAATTTAATTCTTTTTTAATATGAACGAGCGATTTAAAAACTATCGATAGCATCAAAAACCTGAAAATCGATTTTTTAACCCTAAGATCCCTTTCCTCCCGGCACGTCACGTTTGTTGTAACTCTTATTGAAATTTATCAATA
This sequence comes from Andricus curvator, assembly GCA_932195095.1. Taxonomy (NCBI): domain Eukaryota; kingdom Metazoa; phylum Arthropoda; class Insecta; order Hymenoptera; family Cynipidae; genus Andricus; species Andricus curvator. The sequence continues at coordinate 3,276 of CAKNYM010015725.1, read as the reverse complement.
AATACCGTTCAGTAAGAGATTGCTCCAATTCTTTTCTAGTTTTTCTTTTTGTGGAATATTTTTTAATGTTTTTTTGTAAGGTACCAGTGCACTTTTACTGTATTCTTATTCACTTATGATCAGTGCTTTCAGGTTCACAGTACTGCATTTGTAAACTCGGCTTGCAGTAACGTCACATGTATTTCGGTGTTTGTCAGAATTTGTAATTGGCTATGTTTATTTATTGTATAATTATTGATTCATTATAATTTAATATGATTATCTGCTTAATTATATTACAATTTTAAGTAGTAATGAGATATTTAAGCGTTTTCTTCTGAATGAAGCACCCCCTCCCGAAATAGCTATTCATGATTATTTCGGAAGGGGTGCATCGAGAAGAAATACATTTTTGCAGGCAACTTGTACATAAAATATACATGAAAAATTATCGTATTCATTTTTTCTTTGTCGGCCATATTTTCCGAGTTATCCACCCTGGGAGTAGGGGGTTAGTTTTACCGCGCGGATCTCACGCTCCTGTCGTAGCTCGTATCGCCACATGAGAGGGTTTTTTTGATGAAAATGCATAAAAATTAAGTTTTAGAACGGAAAATTCTATATAATTTTAGTACTATACACTTTTATCCAGAAAAGACCCCATTTTGAGATATGAGCTACAAAAGGAGCGTACGATTCGCGCGGCACAACTGATCCCCTACTCCCAGGGTGGATATCTCGGAAAATATGATTGACAAAGGAAAAGTGAAAACCATGATTTTTTATGTATATTTTATGTATAAGTTGTCTGCAAAAATTCATTTTTTACCGATGCACCCTTTCCAAAATAACCGTCAAAATCCATTTTTTGGGGGGGTTTCCCACGATTTAGGGGTGTTTTCACCCTTCATACCGTGTCAAAATTATTTTTTATTAACTTCTTATGCCTTCAAGAATATGCATGCCAAATATTAATCATTTATTACTTTTTCCAAAGTTTATAAGTGTTAAAAAATTTAGGTCCGCCATGTTGAATTTTTTTTACCTCAAATTCATACTGAGCAATTCCAATATAAATATACACAGTGTTTTCGTTGCTCTAGGACTTAATTTATTTAAGTTATTCAAGTTTTTCATCGATTTTTGGAAATCATTGAAAAAAAATGGATTTTCAAATAAGCATACAGATTATTTGTTAACATTTTACTAGACATATTTAGCATATAATGCAAAAGGTTTCATTAAATCGGTGAAAAGCCGCCGGGTTCTGAGGTATAAACCTTAGTTAGTTGACTCCTCTATTTTCGGCCTTCTTATTCGTCGTGATTCCACTTCCATAATGTTCAAATTCTGCTACCTTATTTTTTAGATTTACGCGAAACGTCAAACTCAAATTCTAAATATTATCGAGAATCTTGCCCGAGCTTGCTTGCATATTCAAGTCGGAATGGGATGAAATTAAACAGTTGAAAACAAAAGTTCTCGACAACAAAAAAATCTCGAATACGGGCAATATCAGACGAGATCCGAGAAATTCTCATCTCGGCGTGCATCTCTAGATGAGACCATTAAAGAAGATGCAGATTTTGGCTATATTTGGAGTGAATTCAATATATGTTGCTAGGCGTTGCTTATTGTATTAAGAGGTTGCGATAAGATAGATTTTAAACTCCTCTATTCCACTTTATAATCACTAAATATATTGTTTTCTTTTCTATTAGCTCTCAAAAGATCTTTGTTTCCACAGAAAAGTACATGCCGTTTCATAACTAATCACATTTGAATAGAAATCACTTCGTATACTATTTGAAGGCCGTTCTGTTCTGTTTTCTGTTCATTTATAGTAACAGAATGTGTTATAGTCAACAGGAGTTTATGATTCAGGCGTTCTAAATGTACGAGATGAAACAACGACTTTGAAGGAAGCAAGAAACTACTAGACGCTTTGAAAGACTCTTTCAGAGAATTATTAGGAGATGAAGCTATAGGGCACCAGTACTGCGATATAGAACATAATGCATTAGAAAACTCAATTGAGAAAGTCTGTCACTGAGGTTAGAGATATAATTAAGAACTTAAAAAACGGTAAGGCTGCTAGTGTAGACAGTATTAGCGCTGAAATGCTTAAATACGGTGGAGAGTACATACGTCACAGGTTGTGCGAATAGATAAATTTATATATCGAGATGGGAGAAGTCCCAGACGATTGAAGAATAGCGATTATCGTACCAATATACAAAAGGAAGGGATAATGAAAATAACAGAAGAAAATATATGGGAAGTCCAAATTGGACTTATGCCAGGAAGATCATGTACGGATCAAATATTTAGGTTAAGACAGATCACAGAAAAAAGTTTGCGAGTAGGAAAGAAAGTTTTCTGTGCATTTGTTGACCTGGAAAAAGCATTTGACAAGGTGGATAGAAGTAAACTTTGGGAAGTCCTGAAAGAGTACGGAGTCAATGGATAGTTCCTACAAGTGTTACGTCATGGAAAACGCAAAATACTTTCCTTTTTAATTAGGTTCCTCGTTTTAGTTGAGATCGAAGATCTCGCACAGGGAAGAGGAAAGAGTAGCCAATAAATAAATTATAGATAAGTTCAACAATTTATTATGAATAATTACAATTAAAATTTATTGATTAAAAGAGTTTAGCACAAGAAGCTGAAGGAAGACTTGTAGACTTGTCTCTAATCCTTGGCCAGGACCTTTAAAATAAAGGATACTCATATATTATGGCCCAAAGAAGTTAGATTAATGAAATTAGAGTTATTGATATGAGAACTTACCGGTTATTGATTCGATTGAAGAATCAAATATTATCTAAATGGTCTGTGTAATGGTGTGGAAGAAGGGGTTGTGCAGCTTATTATGAATTCGATATCCAAGATTTTGGTAGATCCTTAATTGGTATTCAAAGTGTTCCAATGGTTGATAATAGTGGGTCCAATTCAGGTTGGATTTGGTTCAAAGTATTCCAAAGATGGGAAATCCCAGATGCGGGTTTCCCGGTGCACAACACTGCTACAAGGGCACACACACACACTAACACGCGAGATATTCTGGTTTTACACACTAGACACTGGACAGTCGAATCGGAGAAAACCATAGAAAAATAGAGAAGAGGTGAACTATAACTTCTAACTTATCACTTTGCTTATGACTGACCCATGCTGGTCCAATGAGTTTTTATAGGGCCTATGGCGACGTCCCTGCATGCTTGGACGTCAGTGTATACGCATACGTCATGAGTATATATAGATATACTATACGGCTTACAATGTTTTCAGTATATC
>CAKNYM010015723.1:0-13164 GCA_932195095.1 Andricus curvator | reverse complement strand
AAAAAAAGGATTTGTTTGAATAATTCAATATTTTTTCTATGGAAATTTTGATGTTATAATCTTATAGCTCTATCAACCATATTTTCTATAATAGCAATTTCCATTTGTATCGGATTGTTTGAAAGAAATTTCAAAGTGCGTCCTGAAAATGATGGTTCAATAAAAAAATGTTATTCTTGTTTCCTTTTAAATAATAAAAACTTTATATAATTTTCATTTTTATCACACTATCAAAAATCTACGATTCCAAAAATAATCTCAAATTCACAACAAGAAACTAATTTTGATTATCAATAATCATCAATAAATTGTTTTTCTTTCTTTTTTTTCTAATACAAAATTTTTTTATTTCAATTTTTTCATTTTTATCACACTATCAAAAATTTATAATTAAAAACAAAAAACCATCTTAGATTCACAAAAAAAGAATAATTTTGATACGGTACACGGAGAAAACAATATGCCTATAATAGTAAGAACACTAGTCATGCTTTTGTCGCATGTTTCATTCTTGCTATCCTGGTACAAAATTCATTCATTTTAAGCAGGAATCCCTTTATCCTAAAAAAGTACACAGCTTCATGCTTTTAAAGCCGTTATTCCTTGCGAAAATAGCTCGAACTTCGCCTTGCTACGGTTGTAAGAAAACCTATCCTATTAGAGTATGAGTACTCTTACAAAAGAGATATTAGGCCACGCGCAAGCGCCGGTAGGAGTGGCCTAATATCTCTTTTGTAAGAGAACTCATACTCTAATAGGATGGGTTTTCTTGCAACCGTAGCAATGCAAAGTTGGAGCTATTTCCGCAAGGCACAACTGCTCTAAGGGCATGTGACTCCAGCAATAACGGCATGCGCTTGATTCTTTTATAGTATAGGACATTTAATGTTAAAAATGTCTAACCTGATGCCAATATTGGTAGAAATTCATACCAATTTTGCACATGAATTTCCGTGCTGTAATATTAAGAGCTCAGCCTACTATAACAGTGCGATTTTTTTCTCCGTGTACAGTTGCTTTTGACAAATGTTGAAAATTTAAAATTCCCCAGTGTGTGTAAAATTAAAAACTAAAATAATTTTGGTTATATAGAAAAAGTTTTTCAAATTAATTGCAAGGAAATTCTTCTTAAGTAGTGTTTTTTATTTAATTTGATAAATTAAACTAACTGAAAATTTGAAATTCTTTCTTGAATTTTGGGAAAACAAGTTGTTTTTTAAAGAAAACAAATTGTTTTTAAACAATTTTGATGGATTATTGATAACCAAAATTATTTTGTTGTTGTGAATCTAAGATGGTTTTTTGTTTTTAATTATAAATTTTTTACAGTGATAAAAATGAAAAATTAAAAAATTGAAAGAAAAAAACTTTTTTTATTAAAAAAAGAAAGAAAAACAATTTATTGTTGATTATTGATAATCAAAATTAGTTTCTTGTTGTGAATTTGAGATTATTTTTGGAATCGTAGATTTTTGACAGTGTGATAAAAATGAAAATGATACAAAGTTTTTATTATTTGAAAGAAAATAAGAATAACATTTTTTTCTTGAATATTCAAGATCAATTTCTAAAAATGTCTTTCCTTTGAATTTTCAAAAATTAATCCAATTTTAAAATGTGAATTTCTCAATTGAATTTTTGAAAAATAAGTTGTTTTTCAAACATTTTGATAGATGGTTTATAATTAAAATTAGTGTTGTACAGTGAATTTAAGATTAAACACTGAAATCGTAAATTTATACAGTACTTTTAACAGGAAAAATAATTTTTTTTTTTAATTTTCAGAATCAATTTCAAATAATTTCTAATTAATAATTGTTTTTCAAAAAAAAAATGTAAACTAATTCACAATCAGTAATTTTTGTTTTAAATTTGAAAAATTAAATGTTTATAAAGGTTTGATGGATGTTTGACAATCAAAATTAGTGTGGTGCTGATGGTTTTTATTAAAGACTTTTAAAGGATTAACTTTTCCCTTCACAAAGGACTATAGGACATAGCAGCAGAAGGATAAGTTTTTCTTCTCCTTTCTCTTTATCTATGGTATGAAATTGAAGTTTCTTTGAAATTCGTTTTATCATCATGAATTTCGCAGAAATTGACAGAATGTGGGGCTCACGCAGTAACGAGAATGACATTCCGGGCAGAAAGATTAAATCTTTCTACGCACTAATAAAATTAAACCAAATTGAAGCACAGCCAGCTTTTCTCAGGGAATGCAAAAATCATGGTGTTTTTCAAAAAAAAAATTTATTTACAAAACAGATTAGATTTCAAATTCAGAAGCATCAAAAATAGAGAAAAATTTCAAGAAACCACAAACAAATTCAAAGGATCGATTTTAAATATGGTTATCATCGACTGTCACACAAGAATTAATAATTTGAATGAAAAAATTAAATTAATTCTTGACAAATTAAATGAACAGGTGCCTCCTTTTACCATTCAAGAATGTATCTTCAAAGACAATGTATTGAACAAGAGAATTACTCAAAATAATAAAAAACTAGACAGAAAGTTTGAGAATTTAATTCAAAATCAATGTGATATTCAAAAGTTATAAATTTAAATATTCATTATGCTCTTTCACATGAAAAATCAGATCCATGGTTTCTAAATCTTTCGCGAATTAATATACCTTTACAATTAATCAGTATATTGATATTAGGGGAAGGTTTCAATAACAGATTTCGGGGGAAAAAGTTTGTTCAACTATTAGAAGTTGTAAAAGATGTCGAGATAAATATTCATGAAATTCCAAATAATAAATTACAAGAATTCAGATCTCAACTATGAGGATTGTCTAATGATTTTATCACAAATAACAAATTACTTTCAATTATAGTCCAAGAATTGAATGAAGGTTACAAATTAACTAATGAATTTTTAAAGAAAAATCCTGATCTCCTGATAACATGTGCTGATAAAGGGAATATTACAATAGCATTTTTGAAAAGTGAATATAATGAAAAAATGATGGCAATTCTGGATGATAGAAATAGTTTTTAAATAATTGAAAATAATCCTCTGAAAAAGTTACAAAAAGGTACTTTTAATATTTTAAATCAATTTAGACTAAACGTGTATCTTGGTAACATTAAAAAAAGTGATATAGATACTGTAAATTCAGTTCTCTCATTATCCTATGGTCTAATTAAAACACATCAAGTTGATTATCTATTAAGACCTGTAATATCAACAGTAGATGAGCAGGGAGAGTTCTAGATATAGATTCCTGTTACCGACATGTTACCGACCTTCTAGAAGATTCAGAATTGATGACGTTATCGGTATTATTTTCTTAGAGGCAGCAAAGGAATGTTGTTTGTCACTTATTTTCAAATTTCGAGCGACATTTTTTCCGAGAAGGGCATCCGGTGTTTGAGCGGATCTTTCTTTGATATTGTTAATTTACGTTTGATAGCAGAAATATGATTTTGTTTTTGAGATTCTTTCTAAAGCCGAAATGGCATATTAGATAAAAGCCGTCTTTGATTATCTGAGTAAGCTTAATTTTTGTCAGCTAAGGCATCCATGGTATTGTATAACATGATGTGTAACAAAGGTATGTTTGGCACTTGTTCTTAAATTTCGCGCGACATTTTTCTAAGCAGGGGAACCGGAAGTTGAGCGGCTTTTTCTTTGACGTTATCAATTTACGTTTTATAATTTTTAGAAGTAGTTCTTAAAATTTGGTGAGGTGACGAACTTTTTTTCTTAGATTTTTACGAAGGATGGCATGTGCAAAATGGAATGTGGTGACAATAAAAACTTTATCTGACAACAAGTGGGGGTCTATATAAGGAGACATGCGACTTATTTTTTTCAGTTGACAGCTAACCACCGAGTAGATATCGTAGATGCCGAGTAGTGAAAAGAAAAGTGAACTTACTATTCGCATAAACACTCTTTTAACAAATATTAGAGAAGCGAAGCAGTTAATTGAAGAAAGAATAAAATTTCAAGATTTAACAAAAAGTTTGAAAAACTTCAGTTTAAGGGAAGCAAAATGAATTTTGCGAAACTCAACGAAGTTGGACAACCCCAGGATATCTTGCCAATGAAAAAATTGAAGGAATTGGAGATTAATCAAATCTACGTGGTTACTAACGCTAAAAGAGTGCAAACCCAATTCGGATTTGATGAGGATAAAAATTTGCTTGAGCAAATGAAAAATTTGTGTGAAAAAAATCAAGTGAAAATTAAATATTTGGGAGGATACTACAACATTATTGAATTTATCAAAAACTAAAAAAATGTCATATCTACCACAAAAACAATTAATGCTTGGAACTACGTATAATTTGAACTCATCGTTTACGAAACAAATTATCGTGGGAGCAGAATTGGATAACAATGGAAACTTGACTGCGGTGGTGAAATTCATGTCGAGTCACCCTCGTATCAGCCTCTCCTTAAATCTTAAAGATTGGAAGATGTTTCAAAGTTATTTCCACATTATAACTAAATATTTCAACGGTGAAGAAGAAATAAAAGGATTGATCAACTATGGAAATTTGTGCATACGTTTGGGTCTTTTTTTCAAAATGGATAAATTCATCACTTTAGAGCAAACCGAAAAGGAGAATTCCATTCATCGATTTATGTTGAGAAAATCAACGTTCAGAATCCTGAAGGAACTCTACATTTGTATTGATCAACGATGTCAAGTATTATCTACTATACCACTTCAAGGAATGAAAGATTTTATTGTGGAAATAGTTTCTGAATTTTTTTGGTGCAAAAAAAGTGAAGTTTTCAGTGCAAAAAGTCTTGAATTATATGTGAAAAAAAATATAAAAGTTTATTGAAAAAAGCATTTAAAAAATGTGCACTTTCAAAACATTTAGAATTTAAACGTTTATTTTTAGAAATTATTACTTTCAACATAACAAATTTATCACAGAATGCGATTAAAAAGAATTCTGAAGTAAAAACATAGACTTTTGCTTTATTTAATAAGAATAAAGTGGAAAGTGTTAATAAAATAACTGCTCAAACTACTTTGATGTAACTTTTAATTTTTTTATATTCAACAGTTTTTATGTATTTTTTACGCAACTTTTTAATTTTTGTATACTTAACCGCTTTTTTCATACTCAAAAGCTTTTTATATATGCATATATTTTAATATTGGAATAGATTAAATAAAATTTAATTCCAAAGCCTGTTTTTAGTGAATAGATACTAAAACTAAAGAGAAAAAAAGACTCATGTATATGTTAATGTAAGGTTTTATTAATAACATATAGATATTCTCTGTACATTCTGTTTATAATTCATTTTTATTTATCCAACTATTATGAGAATCAACGAATCCTAACCATTTCACAAACAATTTATTTCCTTGTTTTCTTCGTACTTTTTCAACTGGATAAATGTCAGGATATTTAACTTTAGAAATTTCATTTTCGAAATGTGAATTATAAAATTCTTTGCCTCTATCAACTTGTAAATTTTTTGGTACACGTCCTTTGTCGAATACCGATTTCATTGCGGCAGTCACATCTTTAGCATTCTTGGTTTTCACAGGTACAGCCCAAGCAAATTTTGAAAATGTGTCAATTATTGTTAAGATATATTTGTGTCCATTGTTTTCCTTCTGATAAGGAAGCATTTCCACAAGATCAGCTTGCCACGTTTCATCAATGCCACGGATGTCTACATGTCGACGAGGGTAGTTTTTCCTAGCAGGCTTATGCAGCTCTTTTACGACCTGAAGCTTCTCGGTGTTCATTTTCAAGTGCGTTCAGTCTGACATCCAGCTGAGAAATGAGCTCTGCACTTTTAGATACTAGTTCTTGTATTGATTCTAAATCAGTTTTAAACTTTTTTAAACTTTCATTCATACGAGTTTCCACAACATCAACAATCATATTATTATTAACTATTTCAGTTCGTAAAGAAGCTATAACATCATATATAGTCTGCAGATCTTGTTGTATCATATATTGGACCAGATTTAAATTTACTGCATCATTTAGATCTTTAGCTTCAGCCACATTACATAGTTTTTTGTATTCTATGTCGTAATGACCGTCAGGGGTGAATTTGAATCCAATTCCCGGAGGACCACGACTCACCGTCTCTGCTCTCTTAAATTGACGTCTAAAAACATCGATACTCATTTTGCAAATGATGAAAATCTTAAAAAGCAATAATTAATAAATAATTTCAGCTTCTCTCAATTCTTCTATAATAGATATAATTTCGTTCGAGTGGTTATTATTTCCAGCTCCTTGAGATGCTAGTAGTAAGCGTAATCGATCCACCAATTTATTTGGATCATCCCAATAAATGTAGTCTAATTTATTATCCTCTGTGCCAATCATATATTTTGGAATTAAAACTTTACGCCAGGCCTGTCCAAGTAGGGGAAAACTGCTCATTTGCCAGATGGGAATTAAACACCACCACAGACCTCTACTCATTCAACTTCACGAGAGCGACCACCCCCCAAGCCTCTGGACCTGAGAAGGGGGAAGTGGTGGTGGAACTCGAACATGTGGCGAATAAGCAGTTTTCCCCTACTTGGACAGGTCTGCTTTACCCAATGAAGAGCGCTTTTTACTTTGTTTATTATTAGTTTTCATAGATGAGACGGTAATTAGTTTTTTTACAAAATTTGTGTATTTGAAAGATCTATTATCACGAACATCCCCATCAACTTTATAATGCTTTCGATGCACATTTGTTGAAATTACAATATTTTTATAATTTTCAAGCTCTTCATTATTTATAACAGTACTATTCGGTATCTTTTTAAACAAAAGTTCAAGCAAACCTGCAGTCTTTGGATAGCTTACAGTACCTATATTAATATGATTTTTATTGAAACTTATCGAAGAATCTCCAATCATTAGTCTGTCTTTCGATAATTTTCGTACGCCATAAACATTATCTATATTTTTCCATCTCTCTCCTAACTTTTTAAGATAATCATTTGCGATATCATTTGATAAAAAAGAAGCTGATGTTCCTAAATCTTCTGAAACCTCAGAATCATATGCTGACAGGAATGAAGTTTCATCATCTTCATCATTTTGCTCTTCATCTTCATTTTGAAAGTTGAATAAACTTAATACAAGCATGAAGGACATGGGACTCAAAATTAACGTAAATAAAACAAAAATCATGGTGTTTGAGGGAAAAAGTGAGAAAACAATATGCAACATTGTCCTAAATGATGAGAGATTAGAACAAGTTGACAAGTACGTATATCTAGGTAGTCTATTCACTAGCGACGGAAAAATAGATGGGGAGTTAGATAGGCGCATAAATAAGGGTCGACAGGTTATCGGTAGAGTAGGATCCATCGTCACAAATAAAAACATATCAAAAAAAGCTAAAATGGCCATACATAATTCTATATTCGTACCGACTGTACTATACGGTAGCGAGACATGGACCTGTCAAGAAAAGGACAGGAGTAAAATTAACGCGATCGGCATGAAACCTCTGCTCATAATATGCGGGAAAACCCTGATGGAAAAAGTCCGAAACGAGACTATCCTCAAAGAATGTGGTACAGGAGAGACACTAGTTGACATATGGGAAAGAAATCAGTTAAGATGGTTCGGACATCTTGAAAGAATGAAAGATGAACGACTGACCAAACAAGTGTATAAAGGTAAAGTCAATGGTAGAATGCCCAGAGGTAGACCGCCGAAAGAATGGTTAAAATCTGTAAATGAGACATTGATCCGTAGAGACATAAGAAGCTATAGAAACACAAGAGCTTGCATGAAAAAATGCATGGACGTGAAGGAAGCTAGAGTAGTATGCCAGGACAGAAAAGTATGGCGACAAATATTTTGTAAACAGAGTGACAATAGAATGAATGACGCGTGGAACAATGACCTTGGATACTAATGGGCCCAAGTGGGGAACCATACATAACAATCTTGTGAGGCTCTTCACTTGGGGTGATCGCTAGAGAGATTGATCAGCAACCTGGGTCGGAGCATTGTTGCGGAATAAACGTGTCATTCAAATAAATAACACGAGAATTCCAGATCAATCTAAAATATTTATACCTAACATCCATATACCTATCTACCTTATACCTACATACCTTACACCTATATACCTATTCAACCTATACCTATCTACTCTATACCTATACACTCATATACACACTACTGTTCTCCAACCGAGCAAGTCACGCCTACCCCGAAAGGGAAATGGCTTAATGGTATAATAATCTAGCTGAAAACCTTCTTGAGCTTTATTCTTTTCTTCATTAATGCTTGTAGTCACTTTCTTAACATTCTCAAATCCATCAACTAATTTTTCCAGCGGTGTAACAATTGGCTTAAAAGTATCACTTAAGGTCTGCTCAACTGTTTCCTTACCTAATTTCAGTAATTTGTGCTTTCGACGAATTGCTTCACTAGCTTCAGCAATTTTCCGTAAAATGTCTTTTTGTTTATGAAAATCATCATTATACAGGGTGTCTACCCTACCTCGAAAACTTGGAAACCCTGGAATTGTCAGGGAATTTTTATATACCTGGAAAAACCTGGAAATGTCAGGGAATTTCTTTTGAAGCCAGGGAATTTTTTCGAGAACGTGCTTAATTTTTGTAAATTGCAATATTAAATTGAATAACAATGATTCTTCATTTGTAAAAGTAGCTTTATATTACGGGTATTGAACTATTTTGTTGGAAATTCGTTTTTTTGTTTTGTTTAAAATCAATTTTTAAGTGAAATTTCAAGTATTCTGTTTTTGGTTGAAAATTGATCGGTTTTAGTTGAAAATTCGAGTATGTGGTTGAAAAATCATGTATTTTGTTGAAAATTCGTTCTTTTTGGTTGAACTTCATTGTTTTTGTTTAAAAATTTCAATCTTTTTTTATTGAAATATCAACTGTTATATTTTTCGTTCCGACCTCATCTTTTTGAATGTTGTTAAAAATTCATCATTTTAATTAAAAATTCATCTCCTCGGTTGAAAAACGACCATTTTTGTTGAAAATTAGTTTTTTCTTTGGCTGAAAATTAATGTTTTTACTGAAAATTGATCTATTCCAGTTTCAACTTCAACAATTTTGTTGAAAACTTGTTTGATCTTTTTTAGTTAAAAATTTTGAGTTTTTTGGTAGAAATTAATCTTCTGGGTTGAAAACTAATCTTTTTGTTGGAAATTTGATATTCTAGTTAGACTCATCATCCCAATTGAAAATTCATGTTTTTGGTTTCAAATTCAACTATTTCAGTTAAAGATTCATCATTCGAATTGAAAATTCATTACTTTGTTTGAAAATGTAACTATTTGTTGAAAATTAGTTTTGTTTTTGTTGCAAATTATTTTGTTTTGCTGAAAAATGCAATTGGTTGAGAATTTATCTTTTTAATTGAAAATTCATATATTTTCTTGAATATTCGTCCTCTTTGGTCAAAATTAATCTTCATGGTTGAAAATTCATATTTTTGGTTAAAAAATCAACTATTCCAGTTAGAGATTGATCATTTCAGTTGAAAATTCATATATTTTCTCGAATATTCGTCCTCTTTGGTACAAATTAATCTTCTTGTTTGAAAATTTATATTTTAGGTTAAAAAATCAAATATTCCAGTTAGAGATTGATCATTTCAGTTGAAAATTCATCTTTTTTTTTTAATTCAACTATTACATTTTTGGTTAAAACTTGATCTTTTTTAGTTCAAAATTCATTTATTTGTTTGAAAAAGTGTCTTTACGTCGTTGATAACTCAAATATTTCTTTGAAAATTGATGCAATTTGTTGAAAAATCGTCTTTGTGGTAGAAAAGTTATCTTTTTGGTTGAAAATTCAAGTATTCCAGTTAAATATTCATTATTTTAGTTGAAAATTCATATTTTTGGTTCAAAATAAAACTACTCGGTTGAAAGTTAAATTAAATTTGTTTTTAAAATGAATCGGTTTTTTTTAGGAATATTAATTTTTTAACTGAAAATTTAATTATTCCATTTTTTGTTGAAAACTGATCATTCTTAGTTTAAAATTCAGCTAATTGTTTAAAATTTGATCTTTTTGAGTTAAAAAACCCAACTGTTTGATTGAGAATTGATGTATTTTTTGGAAAAATCGTATTTTTGGTAGAAAATTCATCTTTTTGGTTGAAAATTCAACCACTTGGTTAAAATTTCATTTATCTTTTTGAAAATCCAAATTTTTACTTGAAAAGTTAGGAAATTTAAGCGCTCTAAATTGAATTTAATATAGTACCCTCATTTATTTTACCTACACATGCACTGAATTTTAAGTATAAGTAGATAAGGTAAAAATTTCTTTGAATTATTATTCAAATTCATGGACTTTAAGAGACAAATTCAAGAAATGATTATATTTTAGTATTATTTTATTATTTAATAAATCGATCGTGCTAAAATATTTAAGAATATCTTGTTATATTAATTAAATTCCTAGAAACTGAAAAAAACATTATTTATAATAAAATCGCGAAAATTTATACATACTCCGAGTCGATTGTTTTAAATTAGGCAATGTCTATGGCTACGGAAGTTTCAGTAACGTCAGCCCTGAACGAGCTAGAAAAGGGGTTACAGTTACGGAAAATTCCGTAACTATAGACAGTGCGTTTAAAATATGCGGAATATTCGAATTTAAATTAAATGAAATGCTATGAAAAATTGTACCTGGAAAAAACTTGAGATACCTGGAAAAAACCTGGAATTGTCAGGGAATTTTTTTCCAGCATTTGGGTAGACACCCTGTTATACGAAGACATGTTAATGCGATAGCGTTTAAATTACGACTGTCTCTATATGACGATTTTGTGGACTAATAAAACAATCAAAACCTTTTCTGCATCTACCTTGATTAAGCTTTCTATCTTTGTTGATAACAACGAATCCATACTTATCATCATACCAGAAAGCTAAACACACCTCTTTAAATTGTGAATGAGGCATGTCACTATTCACATGGTCATCATATATATGCTTTAGATTCATCTCATCCTATTTAAATAATACCAACAAATTAACGTTATCACGTATAAGATCCTTTGGAATTCGAGCATATGTCTGACTAAAGTAGAAACAGTCAACATCCTTATTTCTACCCGTTGCAAAAAAAGCTTTTATATTATCTTGCTTCTCACAAGCCACATCATCAAATACAGTAATTGAATTTGAATGTGCTTCATTTGGCATTATAACATTCTCATGCAGATATGATCGTTCACGAAGACAAAAAAATCAAATTAAGTTGTAAGCGAAACTCGAGAAAAGTAAAACGTGGTAGTGGACTGCTAAATAAAGTCATTAATAATCTTCCAGTAGAGTTACATCTTTCTGGATATCAGTATTGTGGACCGGGCACAAAATTAACCAAACGACTTACACGGGGTGACCTAGGAATCAATCCTCTTGACCAGCGGTCGGCAAACTTTTTGCTCGCTTTTCAGGTCAGGGCAGGGTTGGCCCAAGAAATTTTTTTCGCCTGCCGGGCTTTGTTCGTCAACGCTATGGTTCTCCTGCGTAGGGTTCGGTTGTATTAGCTTTTCTCGGCCGGGGTTCATTGTGAGACGGAGTACTAAATGGGAATAAACAGTTAGCAATCAATTTTTTTTTAATTCTTATATTAGCGATTTAAAAGTTTTAAATTCGGAACCTGTGACTTTTTTGCGATTAAACACATCTAAAGTTGTTTTTGGGAAGTTAAAAGTCAATGTTTTTAAATATTAAAAATGTTATTGACGGTTACTTTTAAACTAACTTAAAAAATTGACTAATATTAATCAATCCAATTTATTGAAGTGCGCTATTCTTCTGTTCATTTTTTCAGACCAATATTTGAAAGTAAGAGAGCCTTTCGGACCAATC
Source organism: Andricus curvator (assembly GCA_932195095.1). Classification (NCBI taxonomy): domain Eukaryota; kingdom Metazoa; phylum Arthropoda; class Insecta; order Hymenoptera; family Cynipidae; genus Andricus; species Andricus curvator. The sequence goes on along the minus strand of CAKNYM010015723.1, from coordinate 1,329 downwards.
ATACTCTCTAAATATTAAATTTTTAAGAAAATTTAACAAATGGCAGTTTAACTAATAATTAATTAAATACTAGGTGACTGAATCACTGACCCATTTTATATTTTATTTCACAATTTGTAACTAATTCAGATTTAAAGTATAAGTTCAAATATTGCAATTAATTAAGAACTAGGTGAGTGAATCAGTGACTGATTTCGTTTCTCATTGGGTCATTGTAAAATAATTCATATTTAGAGTACAATGTTTGAATATTGCATGCACTTTGTTAATACTTTGCACCCCCTTCTTTCTTTCTTGCCTTATCCTCTCCTTTTTTCCATTTTCGCCCTATCGGATCAATCATATTATTAATTACAGGTACTTGCAATCGTAAAAAGCACACAGTTTGAATTTCAAAGTTTCAAATTGCCAATTTTAAAACTGAAAATCTTGTCTTCACATTCTCATGCCAAAAGTATAAGAAACATTTTATATTTTCGATACAAAAGTATCGATTATTAAAATTACTCCATAAAATGCCATTGGACACTCAGTTTGTAAATTAAAAATGTTCTTACAATGAAAATTAATTTCCAAAATTAGGTATTTATCGTTAATTGATTTTTATTCTCTTAAGAAAAGATTGTAGATTGTCATGTAGTCGTAAAAATAACAAATTTAAAATTTTGTTGTTTCAAATTCCTCATTTTTTAACTAAAAATGTTTTTTTCGTATTCCTGTATGAAAAGTAATTTTATATTTTCTTTATAAGAAGATCGAATATTAAAAGAATTTTATAAGCTTATACAATGCCATTCTACGCTAATTTTGGAAATTAAAACGTTTCTAATAATGAAAATTGAATGTAAACTAAAAGTGTTATTGTTCATTGAATTTTTGGGTTTTGAGACGTTTCTTAGATTCTTTTTGATCGCAAAAATCCACAGATTTCGAATTTCAAATTTTCAAATTGCTAATTTTGAAATTTAAGAATTTTTAGTTTTGTATTTTAATCCCCGTTACTCGAACCGCTTAACAAAAGAAGCATCCGTGGCGGGTTGGACCTTTATGGCGGCAACAGGTACTGCCACGAGATCTTGACTCGACCCGCCACGGCAGCTACGGCTGCCGCGCGGCAGTAGTTTGCCGACCACTGCTCTTGACGCAGCTTGCAAGGAGAACGATATCGCTTATTCTCAGAATAGAGAGAATATTGAGGCTAGAAACGCAGCCGACGGAGTATTAGCTGAAACGTGTATTTGCCAAGTACTCAGGCATAGGTGAAAAGGCAGCTGCTTGGGAAATAACAAACGCAATGAAAATTAAATCAAAGTTTGGCATGGGTCTCAA
>CAKNYM010015722.1:0-25586 GCA_932195095.1 Andricus curvator | reverse complement strand
GTTAAAATTCAGGCCAAGGGTCTCGGCCGCTTGCTCCGCGGCTTTGTAAAGGAACGCTCCTTCGCCAATCATCTCGTGGTTCCTGACCATCTTTAGGAGAGGATCTCTGCCATTCGCAACGATGTAAGCTGTACTTAGAACAATCCGGTTATGAAGACACTGGAGATCCAGAAGTCCGCGTCCGCCCTGACGGCGTGAAATGTACAATCGCAGAACTGACGAATTGATGTGCAAGCTTTTATGCATATGCATGATCTTACGTGTGGTGATATCAAGGGCCTTAAGCTCGTTCTTCGTCCATTGAACCACCCCAAACGAGTAGAGTAGAACCGGGACGGCAAGCATGTTAGTCGCAGATACCTTGTTCAACGCCGACAGATTGGAAGACCAAATCTGTCGAAGAAGATGCTTGTATCTGCTTCGGAGAGACTCCTTCACTGATGTTACGTCCTGAATGCCGCTTTGAGGCACGAAAAGGTATGTATAGGTCTCTCCAGTATTAAGATGGTTAACAACACTTATATCCACAAGCTCAGTGTCCTTGGGAACGCCAGTAATCTTTCCTTTCTTCAGATTAATTTTGGCACACTTGTCCAAATCAAAGTCCATCCCAATCTCTCCTGTGTAATTCTTGACGATATTTATAGCAATTTGAAGTTTGCTTTTACCAGAGGCATAGATCTTGCATAGATCTTTCCAACAGACAGATGATAAGTCTATGAGAGGTTGAATCGAAAGCTTTCCGGTAGTCAATCCAGGCCATTGACAGGACGCGCTGAAGGGCTGCAGCGTCTTTATAGACACACCTGTCAATCAGCAGGTTTTCTCGACAGCCTGCTACACCTTTTTTCGAGCCACATTGTTCGTACATCTCTCGCCACACAGGCTCAATTCGTCGAACAATCCTGTTGTTTAGGACAGCTGTAAAGATCTTATACAGTGTGTTCAAACAAGTTATTGGCCTGTAATTCTCTGGGTTGGACAAGTTGCCTTTTTTCGCCAGGAGTATAGTGCGTCCTAACACCAGCCACTGCGGAATGGGCGTCTCCGACTTTAAATATGAGGTGAATATGTGGTCCAAATGTTGGTGTGTAAAAGTAAACTTCTTCCACCAGAAGTTCTTGATACAATTTGGTCCAGCAGCGGAAAAGTTCTTCGAGCCTCTGAGTGCTTTTTTCACCTCTTCGGCAATGATTGATGGACATTCCTCCTCAGATTTTATGAGGTTGTCGCAAAACTCTTTGAAGCGGATGATATTGTCAGTATCTTTTTTCAACTCTAGTTTTTTCGGGATCTTGTATACCTCTCTACAATAAGTCTCTACCTCCTTGGGCTTGGGTGGATTTTTTACAGCAACAGGGAGATCGCTGAAGAGGCGCGATGGGTCAGCGAGAAACCGTTGATTCTCCCTCATCCATCTCTCTCTCTCTTCTGTATTCTCCTCCTTGCGTCAGATAACAGCCGTATTTTGTCCAAAATATTCTGCTTGATTGTCAGCAGCTTTGACCTTTTCAGTGTGTGATTCAAGATCCTTAGTTCTTGGGCGAACTATCGAACCCTTTCCGTGAACGGTCTACCAGATGATATGTAGTGAATCACACATTGAACACGGGACGCATTCTGTCTTGCCCATCCAATCTTCTTGTTCAGTTGATGAAAGCGTCTTTTGGTCTTTTGATCCATAGTCGGTTTTAGCCTTGAATTTGAATCAGCCAAAGCTCTCGCAGCACCATAAACTGAGCAATTCATTGTCCAGAGGTCGGACTCTTGCGGGATATCTCCACGAAGGGAGGCATCCATTTCAGCCAGATCTTGGGGCTTAGGAGGAACTTGCATGTTAATGTTCCTCCTTGTCCTGAAATCGCGATCATCTCTCAGAAGGTGCCTGCTTTCCGCGGTTGGTCTTAATGTCGCCTCCTCATCTTCGTCTGCAGCTTGATCAAGCAGCGGTTGGAGAAGCGCTCCGCGTACATATCCATTTTTCCGGAGGTTGTCGGCTTTATTTCGCAAAGACTGATGCGAAACGTGCTGAAGCTCTGGGTGTTACTGGCACCACAGAGTGTGCATACGCGCCATAAAGCCTCGGTGAACAGGGATAACGCTGACATCGTTGCAGTCTAGCAAGTCATCCTTGAGTTGATCCGTCCACTGAATGTGGGCGTTTCGCTGGTTCGTCGTCGTGTTTCCATCTAAATTATTTTCAGCACTCCGAAATCTAGGATGATCGGCATTGTTTGCCGACCCATTGTCGGGTGCTTTACGCTTTCGATCGTTATGAACCGCATCTACAACTTTTTGGTATTTTGGTGGTGTCATTGTCGTTCCCGCGAGTAGTTAGGGAAAGGGTTCGTCCATCGTCCCCCAGAGTCACCGTTTGAGACACCTCACCCAGGTGCCATTCAGCTTTCGGCACGGTTGTTACGCCTTCGCTTCGGGGTTATTCCTTCGGGACCATCCCTGGACAATTGTCCGCGATTACTTATTCATTATTGTAACCATATTCAGCAGAAACCCTTGGTACAGGGACTCTCTAACCGCAACCCGAGGACGCGTTCGGTGGCTTTGTCATAGGCCCTTCAGTTCTATTCCAAATATATATATTCGATTACTTCGGAATCGAACTGAAGGGCCTATGACAAAGCCACCGATGAAGGGTTTCTGCTGAATATGGCTGCGATAATTAATAAGCAGTCGCGGACAATTATCCAGGGATGGTCCCGAAGGAATAACACCTAAGCGGAGGCGTATCAACCGTGCCGAAAACTGAATGGCACCTGGGTGAGGTTTCTTAAACGGTGACTCTGGGATACCGGCCGACGTCTCAGAATATGCAGCCTTATCGTTGCAAGCGGGGCTCTACAAAGACGGACAAACCCTTTCCCTAGGTCCTCGTGGGGAGAACAATGACACCACCAACAAGTTTTAGATGCGTTTCAAAACGAACTAACGCACAGAACACCCGACAATGGGTTGCAAGCAGTGCCGATCACCCCAGAGTTCAGGGTGCTAAAAATAATTTAGATGGAAACAAGACGACGAACCGGCGAAACGCCTACATTGAGTGGACGATTCAATATAAGAATGACTTGCTGGACTGCTACGATGCCAGCATTATCCCTGTTAACGGAGGCTTTATGGCGCGTATGCAGACTCTGTGGTGCCAGAAACACCCAGAGCTTCAGCACGTTCCGATTCAATGATTGCGAAATCAACGTCCCTACTTCTGGAAAAATGAATATGTAGGCGGAGCGCTCCCCCAACCACTGCTTGAACAAGCTGCAGACGAAGATGAGGAAGCGACATTAAGACCAACCGCGGAAAGCAGGCAATTTCTGAGAGATGATCGCGATTTCAGGACAAGGAGGAACATTAACAAGCAGGTTTCTCCTGAGCCCCAAGATCTGGCTGAAATGAATGCCTCCCTTCGTGAAGATATCTCGTAGGAGTCCGACCTCTGGATCATCAATTTCTCAGTTTATGGTGCTGCGAGAGCTTTGGCTGATTCAAATCGAAGGCTAAAACGGAAAGGGTTCGTAAGTTCGCCCAAGAACTAAGGTCTTGAATCACACACTAAACAAGTCAAAGCTGCTGACAATTAAGCAGCATATTGTTGAGAAAATACGGCTGTTATCTGACGCAAGGAGGAAAATACAGAAGGGGGAGAGATGAGTCAGGGAGAATCAACACTTTCTCGCTAACCCATCGCGCCTCTTCAGCGATCTCCCTGTTCCTGTCAAAAATCCACCCAAGCCCAACGAGGTAGAGACTTTTTGGAGATAGATATAGAAGATCCCGAAAGCACTGGAGTTGGAAGAAGATACTGACAATACTATCAGCTTCAAGCAGTTTTGCGACAACCTCAAACATCTGAGGAGGAATGTCCATCAATCACTGTCGAAGAGGTGAAAAAGGACTCAGGGGCACGAATAACTTTTCCGCTGCAGGACCAGATGGTATCAAGAACTTCTGGTGGAAGAAGTTTCCTTTTACACACCAACATCTGACCCGCATATTCACCTCTTATTTAAAGTCGGAAACGCCCATTCAGCAGTGGCTGAATGAACTGTCCTAAATAACAGGATTGTTCGAGAAATTGAGCCTGTGTGGAGAGAAATGTACGAACAACGTGGCTCAAAAAAAGGCGTAGCAGGCTGCCGAGAGAACCTGCTAATTGATAGACACTTCTGCAAAGACGCAGCAGTCTATCAGCGCATCCTGTCAATAGCCTGGATTGACTACCGGAAAGCTTTCGATTCAACCTCTCATAGACTCATCATCTGTTTGCTGGAAAGCTTGAAGATTCATCCACACATAGTGAGATGCATAGAGAGATTGATGCCGCTTTGGAAAACTAGATTTACTGTCTCATCTGGTAATTATCGGGTGATAACGAACAACGTCACCATCCAGAGGGGAGTCTTTCAGGGCGATACCATGATACCTCTGCTTTTTTGCATCACACTTCTGCCTCCATCTCTCGCATTACGAAATTCTCCTGGATACCTCTGCGGCGACACTAATCATCGCGAGCATAAGGTCACTCATTTATTTTATATGGATGACCTGACGATCTATGCCTCTGGTAAAAGCAAACTTCAAACTGCTATAAATATTGTCAAGAACTACACAGGAGAGATTGGGATGGACTTTGGCTTCGACAAGTGTGCCAAAATTCATCTGAAGAAAGGAAAGATTACTGGCGTTCCCAAGGACCCTGAGCTTGTGGATATAAGTGTTATCAGACATCTTAATACTGGAGAGACCTATACATACCTGGGCGTGTCTCAAAACCGCATTCAGGACGTAACATCAGTGAAGGAGTCTCTCCGAAGCAGATACAAGCATCTTCTTCGACAGATTTGGTCTTCCAATCTGTCGGCGTTGAACAAGGTATCTGCGACTAACATGCTTGCCGTCCCGGTTCTACTCTACTCGTTTGGGGTAGTTCAATGGACGAAGAACGAGCTTAAGGACCTTGATGTCATTACACGTAAGACCATGCATATGCATAAAAGCTTGCATATCAATTCGTCAGTTCCGCGATTATATATTTCACGCCGTCAAGGCGGTCGCGGACTTCTGAATCTCCAGTGTCTTCATAACCGGATTGTTCTAAGTACAGTTTACATCGTTGCGAATGGCAGAGATCCTCTCCTAAAGATGGTCAGGAACCACGAGATGATTGGCGAAGGAGCGTTCCTTTACAAAGCCGCGGAACAAGCGGCCGAGACCCTTGGCCTGAATTTCAACAACAGAAGTGAGGAAAGTGCATTACTCCATGTAGATGCTTCACTTCTAAAAACCAAAGTGAAGAAAGCAGAGGTTGAAAATCTTCACCAAGAGCTAATGGACAAGAAAATGCACGGAAACTTTCACAGAAATGTAAAAAAACAGTCCTTGTCGAAGGAGCAAACTATGGGTGTCCGACCCACGCGGGAACGACGTATATCTACAGACATAATGCGGCCCTAAGAGTGCTTTATTACCATCTTTGTCGCTCTTACGGTGTTGGCCGGGACCCTGCCCTGCCGAACGCTCCAAGGGAGATAGAGTCGATTGTCCGAAACGAGAAGTGCCAAATTTTCTGGAACTACGATTTTCGGGCAGCAGTCTCCGTTGCGCACTCGAGGCCTGACATTGTTCTCCAAGACTTCGAGAAACGAACTATATTCGTGATCGAATTCTCGGCTTCGTCCGAATACAACATCACTGCAAAGGAGAAAGAAAAAGACGAGAGGTATCAAGACCTTAAAAGAGAGCTACAACGACTGTACTCAAAATATTTGGTACAAGTAATTGTCCTTGTGATAGGTGCTCTCGGAGGTGCGAAACTATCACTGGTTCGTAACCTTAAAGCCATACCCGCGTGCCAAAAATATGCCAAGGCACTTGCGAGATGGATGCAGAAAGCTGTCATCCTTGGGTCGATTCGTGTCCTCAAGACACACGAGGGTTTCGCCGGCCGGTCGTTGTGATTTCGTCGTTGCGACTGGATGCTATTGACATTTTTTGGATGGCAGTTGCTCTTAGTGGGACCCTGCGATGGTTGTTTAACTTTTTTTTTTAATTATATATATATTCGGTTTTGGTTCCTTTGGAATCGAACTGAAGGGCCTGTGACGAAGCCACCGGACGCGTCCTCATGTTGCGAATAGAGGGTACCAAGGGTTTCTGCTAAATATGGCTCCCGACAATAGGTCGGACAACAATGCCGGCTACCCTACAGGTTGGGGGAGCCAATTAAGCCAGAGTAAATGCAATGGACCGGCAAAATCTCAATACTTTTGAGTGGACGGTTTGACTCAGGGTCAACCTGCTGGAGTGCTATGATACCAGTATGGCCCCTAAACCAGAAGGTCACATGGTTCGACTGCATGCTCTGTAGTGAGAAAGAGAGGCGACACTGAGACCAAACGCCGGCAGGCATCCAACACAGAGGAAGGGCGACGCTTCAGGATTTGGAGAAATATCAACATCCAGGTTTCTCTCAAGCCAAAGATCTGGCTGAACTGAATGACGAGTTTCATGGAGATTTTTCCGAAGAATCTGACCTCTGTACTATCAATTGTACGGTGTGTGATGCAGCAAGAACTTTGGCGGATGCAAACCGTAAAACAAAACCAGCGACTGATCATGAGACCAAGAGACGAATGCATCAACTCAGCACCAAGATAGGCTGGGCAAAACAGTACACAGCCCACAACCAGTGTGTGATTGAGTACATAACATCTGTGAGGAATTTAACTGCCAGAGTCCGATAGTTCGCGCGCGAACTGTGGATCCATAATCACACACTTAACAGGTCAAAGCTGCTGACCATTAGGCAGCATATTGTTGACAGAATACGGGTTCTATCTAAAGCTAGATAGGAGAAATCTAGAGTGGAGAGAGAGAGGTGGGTCAGAGAAAATCAACAGTTTTTCTCTGACCCATCTCGACTCTTCCAAGACCCTCCAGTTACTGTCGAACAACCGCCCAAATCAGAAGAGGTCGAGGCATTTCAGAGAGAAGTCTACGAAGTCCAGCATCCACTGAAAGAAAATTCAAAGAACATAAATAGCTTCAAGGAGCTTTGCAGTGCCCTCATAACACCTAAGGAGGAATGCCCACCTATCACTATCGAGGAGGTGAAAAAAGTATTAAGAGGCACAACAAACTTTTCCTCTCTGGGACCAGATGGTATCAAGACATTCTGGTGGAAGAAGTTTCCTTCAACCCACCACCAACTGGCCCGCATTTGCACCTCGAATCTAAAGTCGGTAGAGCCTACTCCAAAGTGCCTGGTGAAAGGACTCACACTGCTCCTCCCAAAGTTGGGCAACTTATTTGACCCAAATAATTACAGGCCAATAACTTGTTTGAACACGCTATATAAGATCTTCATGGCTATCCTAAATGATAGGATTGTTCAGACTATCGGACCTGTGTGGCGCGAGAAGTAAGAATCACGCGACTCAAAGAAAGGCGTAACAGGATGTCGGGAGAACCTGCTCATCGATAGATTTGTCTGAAAAGACGCAGCATCCTACCATCGCTACCTATCGAAGGCCTGGATTGACAACCGGAAAGCTTACGATTCAACCTCCCATATACTTATCATCTGTCAGTTGGAAACCTTAAAGGTTCATCCACACATCGTGAGGTGCATAGAGGGAGTGACGTCGCTTTGGAAAAGCAGATTTACTATCTCATCTGGAAAAAAATCGTGTGACAATTAACAGCGTCACGTTTCAGAGAGGTGTCTTTCAGGGCGGCACCATGAGCCCTCTCCTCTTTTGCCTCACATTATTGCCACTATCACTCGCACTTCGACATTCTCAAGGCTACTTCTGCGGCAAAACTGGAATTCGAAAGCGTAGGTCACTCATGTATTTTACATGGATGATCTCAAGATCTATGCTAAAAATACAGATCAGCTAAATCTAGCACTCAATATTGTCAAAGAGTACACTCAACAGATTGGAATGGAATTTGGGTTAGAAAAATGCGCCAAGGTTAATTTGAAGCGAGGAAAACTTAAGGTTGTATCCAGGTCCCATCCCCGTACAAATAGTATAGTCCCGTGGGGCGCCGTCGAGCCATGCTATATTGAAAAAAATTCACAAGCCCACATGGTGAAAATTTCAGTGCGCTACTAGCTTAGAATTCACAGTATACGTGCATACGTACTGTATACCACTGCTACGTCAGCGGCAGACTCGTACATCGTGCAACGTCGCAATTTAAACCTAACCATCATTGAGCAACTGTGATATGCGTTTGAATGTGTGTGACTGTCAAGTACGTACAGCAGACAAGCTGGGGAGAGGGAACAGTGTTGCCGGGTGGTGCTACTGTCACGTTTATCCGTTCGAAAGTGACTAAAATTTCAATGTTTTTCATTAAATTATCTATGAAACTACAGGGTGAGGTTTTTTTTGAAAAATTTGTATTTTCAAGCAGCACAAATACCGACATTTTCAAATTTCTCTACCCGAGCGTTTAATTACTACAAATAAAAATGTGGAAAGTGCCTATGCATTGCCCATGAATTACGTGCTAAAGTAGTCAAGTTTGACATTAATTATCTCCGCATCGGTACGGTTGAAAATTTTAAAATTAATTTAGCATATCATTAATCATTCTGTTTAAATATAGCTCCTTTTTTTTAATTCTACCAGAGATCGATTTTTTTACGTACTACTTAATGGCATCCCCGAAGACCCTGATCTCGTCGATGGAACCACTATACGACATGAATATTAAAAATTCGAATTAGTTAGTATTGGGCTTTACCATTCATATCCTTAGTTTAGGTTTATGATTAAGTTACATAAAATTTTCAAATGATATTTAATATGAAATTATAAATTAAAGTGTTAAATATATAATGATATTTTGAACCTATAATAAGGATATGAATTGTAAAGCCCAATATTGACATTGACAAGCTCGACTTTATAAACGACTAATTGGCTAATAATAATCTCAATTTACACTTTTGAAAATTTATATTATATTAAGAAAGGAATTTAAAAATACGGTCATTGAAATTTAAGTTGAAATCAAAAAGATCAAACAGTAAAAGCTTGTAACGTTATTCAATTTCTTACCTTTCAATTATCATAAGAGATAATTCAAAGATCTTTAGAATTTTTAAGTTGTGACATTTTTCTTTCATATTACATACATACATTGATTAGCAGTTCGAACTCGAAAGTTCATTGCCTCACTACCCGATTCGGGTAGTGTTTCTAGGTGGATATTTACTACCAATGTGGGCCCACCACACCCACGACGGGCCAACAGCACTCAGTATTCCTGAACGTTCACCCATCCAAATACTAACCGCGCCCAACAATGCTTAACTTCAGTGATCTTACGAGAAGTGGTGTTTTCAGCGTGGTATCGCCGTTGGCGATTTCATATTAGAGCATTAAATTCAATCTTTCGACAAGTCAGGCTTTAAGAACAATTTTCATCATTAATTATTCTATTTTTACTTCTAGGTTTAATTGTATCGAGTTTTCCTCACGAGAAAACGGATTGCTCGACAGTTTACTCTGTCCTGTTCAAGAAATGGACCCCGGGTATGCACGTCGGTGTCAATCTTGAAAGGACGATAAACATGAAACGAATTAAATTATTAACAACGAGAATTTTGAAAGAAACTATATCTTTGATTTGAGGTTCCCAATTTATGTTAAAGGAAATTTCACTCTTTTCCCCTTCAAGCCCTTGAATTTTTAAATAGTTCTCAACCAAGAAATCCCTTGAAATATAATTATCCTCGAACTCTGGGTCCAAGATAGCCCTTATTTGAAATTTTCTCATTATCGTGAAATAACTTCAGAATTTTATGATTCTTATAAAGGATGCAGGCACACAAAGGCGAAGCACGAATTGCGTACGCTTTCTCAAGTTCGGTTTTAGCTTTCGTGATTTTTAACCGTTCGCCACGCCTGAATAGGCTTATTTTCACTTCTATATTACTTCAGAACAATTATAGATTTGGTTCCTTGAATCTATTTGACCTAGCAAGATTTGCAATTATGCGTATTTTAAATACGGAATCCTACAATTTTTCCCTTCCTTGCGAAGAACTGAGGATTAAATTACCTGTGAGTTTATGAAATGGGACGCTATTCCGTGCAAAATTGAGTGCAAGTTTTGTCCTCCGGAATATTGTCTCATTTTCTTATCAAATTTATGCTTTTGTCTAAGGAGACATTATTACGTCACACATTTTCTTAGTGTTTCAAGCCTTCAATTTAATTGTAAAGTTCTCTACCTTTTAAAAATCTGTTTTGTTTTGATTTCGAAAAATTCATGACCTTATGCTGGGAATTTTACTAATTCCTAAAGGTACAATGAATTTTTCTGTCAAATTTCTTGCTCAAACAGTGGTAACTTTACGTGCTTACGACTCCCTTATTTTCACTAGTTGAGCTCCCGAATGAAAACGGGTTGAAGAACCAGTGAGAAGGTTATAGGAGCTGTGAAAAACATCACCAATGGCTAAGCAACACTTTACACCCCATACTCCTTGTTGCCATTACAATTAAAATGCTTCAGAGTGATTTTGCCAGCATCCTTGAGCCCTCGTATAAAAACGAGTTAAAAAAGGATGAGCGATCTATGGATCTCTAGCTTGGCTTTGACGCATTCAATCACAGACAAGTTCAGGCATGGGCAGGTTTTTAAAAGTTTATCAATTTTCAAACAAATTTATCCTTCCTAATTTGGAAATCTGAAAATGAAATTTGAGTTGTCCTCAGTTCTCACCGTAAGTTCGTACCTGAGCTATGCATGCAAGCCCTTGCATTGGAGAACGGATTTCTATGAACGCGATCAATTAGAGAGTCAAACGCCAGACGTATGTTCCTTCTGAACTGACGAGCGCTGACTGATGATTCGAGTGATCCTTGGTAATCACGATGCTCCTGTCGTCGAAGGCCCTCGTACCCCTTCTCTTCAAGGAGGTTGCGCACGCAACCGCACCTGTTTCGTATAGCGGAACATATGACCTATGTAACTCTTTCGCCCAGGAATTCGCAAGTCACTTAGCCCAGCTGAAAATTCCTGTACAGGAACCTCGAAGGATCCTTTACATGTACCTGTACACGAACCTGCACACGAACCTGTACAGGTAATCTTGACGGTTCCTGTGCAGGAATTTGGCGAAGGAAACTGTACATGATCCTGCAAAGGAACCTGCACCGACAAAGGAACCTTTAAATGATCCTGTACAGGTGCCTGTACAGAAACGTGTATAGGATCCTTTACAGAAAGCCGTCAAAGGAACCTTTGGAAGGATCCTGCACAGAAACACGTATAGGGTCCTTTACAGAAAGCCATTGGGATAACTGATGTCGCTTACAGCTATGAACTTGCCTTCCTTTTAATCTATTTAAGAACCAACTCACTATCGAGAGAGCCAAGCCACCAGCGAACCCTCGCGGATTAGTTCCTATGCAGGTTCATGTATAGGATCATGAACATATTCCTGTACATGAACCCACACCTCAATGGACTCAGTGAAGGAACCTGTACAGGACCATTCAAAGGTTAGCTTGTATACAGGTTCCTTTGCAGGATCATGTACAGTTTCCTTCGCCAAATTCCTGCACAGGAACCGTCAAGATTACCTGTACAGGTTCATGTGCAGTTTCGCGTACAGGAACATGTGCAAGATCCTCCGAGGTTCCTGTACAGGAATTTTCATCTGGGAGTAGCGTACTTATTTACTATTTCGCCCACTTTTGAGTGTAATTCATAGATATAAAATATTATAAAGCTTAAATTTGTCATTCAACAACTTTTTATTCAATCGTTTCATAATGAACCAGTTTTGAAATTGAAACCTTCTAATTTCAATAGGTTTTATTTTAAGGGTTTCAAAATAAACATTATCTTAAAATGAAAAATTTTAAATGGTAAAGTATCAATTTCACAAACTTTAATTGTACAAATTAAACGGTAAAGGCTGATAAATGCCTCTAACTTTCATTATTTATTAACCAGTCAAAACAAAATATTTAAAAATATACAAAAAAAAAAAATACAAAAAAAATATACAAATTAAATGTCGCCATTTTTATCGGTGGGCAAAATTCTCGGTTTAAACATTTTATTCTAAATTTATGAAATTTTCATGAAAAATTATGTGAATAGAACATTTTTATCACTTTTTTTTTAATACAACATTCAACTGTAGGCAATTGAAGAAAATTTTAAATTGAATAGCCAACAGTTTAATTTTCTACAGTTTAATTTTTAACAGTTGAACTTTCAACTCTGGAAAATGGAAGAAAATTAAAAATTTAAATGTTGAAAATCCAATTTTCAAATTTCTTTAATTTTTATTACCTGCATTTTTGACCGTTGAAATTCAAGAAAAAGTGAATTTCATATCAAGAACAAGTATTAAAAATGTTATATTTACATAATTCTACATGAGAATTTAATAAATAAACATTTCAATCCATAAATCGAATTTCGTCTTTTTGCTTTGTAAATTTATCTCTTTTGTTTTAAAAATAAAAATCTTATTATTTGGTTGAGAATTTAATTATTTTATTAAAAAGTAATTCTTTTTGGTGAAATTTTAGCGTCTCTCTTAGTTGAAAATTCAACTGTTTTCGTAGCAAATTGAACTCATGTGTTGGAAATGAAGTTTTTTGTTGAAAATTCATATTTTAGGTTGGAAAATTCAAATGCTTTGTACAAAATTCGTCTTTTTGGCTTGAAACTTCAACAGTTCGGTTGAAATTGTTTTTCTTTCATGACTCAAAAATCATTCTTAGTTGAAAATTCAACTATTTTGATAGAAAATTGAACTATTGGGTTGGAAATTAACTGTTTTGTTAAATATTCAAATTTTGTTAAATCAAATTAAATAATTTTCCATTTTAAATTTTCAAAATTGAACTATTCCAACAACAAAAAACACTCAAAATTATATCATTGCCTCTTTTACAAATTGAATATCAAAGAGTCCTCAAATTAAAAATATCCCAATTTGAAGAATTTTCAATTGTCAATTTTCAAAATTAAATTACATATTGAAAAAAAAACGTTAAAAATTACATTATTTTAAAATGTAAGCATTTCAAATAAATGAATCTTTAATTGTAAATCTTAAAAATTGTTAACACTGAAGAATTTCTAATTTTGAATATTCAAAATTGAAGCATTAAAAAAAACGTTCAAAGTTACATACCTTAAAAATGTACATATTGAAAATTGAATTATTTGGAATTCTATATTTTCAAAATTCAACCATTTTCAATTGCAACCCTTCAAAATTGTAGAAATTTGAATTTGAAATCTTTAAAATGGAAGAGTTCTTAATTTTGACAATCTAAAGATCTAAAGTTTTGACTTTTGATCTGCAAAAGCAGTAAAATTTAAGAATTTTTATTCACACGCCTTTAAAATACAAGAGTTTCCAGTTGAGTACGGACATAAAATTGATATTTACAAATGGATATTACAAATGGAATTTGTTTACATAATTGGAAATTGATTAACCAATGTGTTACACAATTAAATTTCCCTGAAATTATTTTCTGTTACACTTCTCAAAACAACAGCTCCCAACTATACTAAAACAGACCGACGGCCCAACACTTCTATTTTAACTATGGTTGTTACCCAATTACAACCTTTTAACTTTTGGTTCATTTGAATTTTCGCGCGCCAGCCGCGACCTTCGATGAATCGATACATCAGATGGTTGAGGCATTCGCTCGCGGTGAGCTCCTAGTCCATGATCCAATTCAAACCAGGCCTGGCCACGCGCAAGTAAAAAAAATTGCAGCCAATCAGCAACGATACCAGCTACACCGCCATATTGAATAAATGTACAGCTGGCGGCTGTGTTGAATGGTAACCAACATGGCCGCGGAGCAGGTATGCGCGATTTGGACGAAAATGGGACGTTTTTTGGCTAGACCATGAGTGAATTGGATCATGTCCTAGTCAGTACTGATCCAGTCTCCAACTGGTAAGGTTGATGCTCCGACTTTAGTTCATAATTTCGGCGATTTTTTTAGATAAAGAGACGAGGGCCTCGCACTCGATCAGCGTTCCTTCGCGCTCGAGCAGTATTCGCGAGCTACCTGTTGTGCTATGATTAATTACTACGGAATAAACTGTGCCCGGAAATCTAACCTCGAATTACTCATTCGAAATCCTAACCCCGACTTAATAATTTTTTCGAAACCCTAACAAAAAGAATCCGACTTATTTACGGTAGCCCAATATACGAAAGTGAAGGTGGAAAAACCTGAAGGAACCTGAAATTGTGAAGAAGGAAGTCTCCGGAAACCTGGAGAAATTATCACCAGCCGATAGCAACTTAGCGAGTTGTTTTTTCGTTTTTTTTTTCTCTCCGCCGATAAAATTAACCCCTAACGGTAAGTGCTCTACCATTAAAAAATTCACCCTTGTCAGGATTCTGCTCTCCACACTTCTATAACTTTTTCTCTCTTATTTCTTTCCTATTCTCCTCACTCGGTCCTCTGTCACGAGGATTTGGGAAGTTCTTATTTTATCTCTCGGTCCTCTGTTAAGCGGATCTGGGAATTTTTCCTTCTATATCTCAGCCTTTTCACTCTCTCGGTCCTCTGCTAAGAGGATCTGGGAATTTCTCCTTCTATCTCTTAGCCTTTTTAGTCTCTCGGTCCTCTGCTAAGAGGATCTGGGACGTTTTCCTTTTATCTCTCAGCCTTTTTACTCGCCCGGTCCTCTGCTAAGAGGATCTGGGTATTTCTCCTTCTGTCTCTTAGCCTCTTTACTCTCTCGGCCCTCTGCTAAGAGAATCTGGGAATTGCTCCTTATATCTCTCAGTCTTTTCACTCTCTCGGTCCTCTGCTAAGAGGATCTGGGAATTCCTTCTTCTATCGCTTGGCCCTATTACTCTCTCGGTCCTCTGTTAAGAGGATCTGGGATCCTAGTTGCCCATCATGATGGAAACGGTAACCACCAGGAAATCGTTTTTTGACTTCAGATGGACCAGCTCCGAGTGAATCGGCCAAGCCAACACAAACGCTGGACAGAACGGTACCGCCGAGCTCTTGCTGACCAGCAAGCAAACCCGGGGGCCTACGTTCCTTTGCCACCTAAACGGAAGAAGAGGAATCGCGGAGATCGCCGGAACCGGGCCAAAGGGTTCCCAGCCAACCAACCTTTAATTGAAAACGCGCCTGAAACCACCGACCAGGCCATTCCTCGGGAAGAGATTATCGAGGAGCTGAACATCCCCCAACAACTTGATCAGTCCTACCAGACTTGAAGGGATATTCTTCGCCGGCCTATATCTCCAACTTGGGGAACGAGGAGCTCATTCCTCTTGAGGAAGTGTTGCGGGACCTAGGCGTCGATCTTCCGCCCGAGGAGACGTCCCCGCCACCCTCAGAAATAAGAAGCCCAGCCGCAGGAACTGCAGGTATTCACCCCTTAGGGGAGCAAGACCTATTGGAGCTGCGTGCCTCTTCCATCGAATTATCGCCTCCAAAGCCCATCGAATTGTCGCCACAAATTTGGTATACTTTCTTTCGGACATACCAAAGCCCCCTCCCAGGACTACACTGAGGAAAATCTCCAGCCATCCTTCAACGAGAGCGGAGCCTTCCAGAAAGCGGATACACGAGCCCGGAACTAGCCTAACTCTCCCTGAGACGAGTTCTAGCGAGAGAAAGAGGCCAAAGTCTCCACCTCTCCCCCCACCCCCTGACGCTCGCCCAGGAAGTCGAGGACTTACCCGTCACCGCGGAGATCACCTCGCAAGCAGCAGGCCCAATCCGTCCAAGGACCTACCGGACGCCCAAAAGGCTTAAGTCCATTATCATCCGTCCCCAGCCGACTACCGTGTGTCGAAACCTTTTCGACCGATGATTAATCTGAATTTGTTTAAATAATTGGAAATTAATGAACCAATGTTAATAAATATTCCACTAGACCAATAGGAATAATTTTAAGTAAAAAAAAAATAATACAAATAATAAAATACTTAATGTAATTTAAATTAAAATAAAATATACTCCATAAATCTTCTGGGATAATTAAACTTTCTAAACTCAAAATCTGACAACTAGCATTACTTTTACAAAAATAATAGATCGTATATATATGCGATTATATATAATATTACTTACCCAATTAACACAATAATTTGTCCAGATACCTTTTTCGAAAAACAAGAATACTGAAGTCCTTTATGTGATATTTGTAATCCGATAGACCTGTCATAGACAGATAAATTCAAAACTCAACTCCGATCAAACCGTTTAATAAACTCTAGCCAAATTTTTTTTCGCTGAATCGAGATTTTATCAGTTTTCCTATAGACACTCTCGTTATTTGATAGTTAAACTCTTATTTTCAGTATAAATTTATTTATTTTCAATCGCATGTAAACAAGTGGAATTCATCCCGAAGGAATTGCGGCTTTTAGGCAACAGATGGCGCCAGGCTGTTTCCGTGGCCGTACTCAATAGTAATCTACACAATTGAACTATTTTAAAAAAGTACTCAAAAGTACATAATTTTTAATTGTAGAGTTATGCAAAATCAATATTAAAGACTCTTCAATTGCCAATCTTCAAGATGACCTATTTTGAAAGGATGTTAAAAATTTCGCGCTAATAAACTATAAACATTCTAAAAAATTAAACAAGACGGCGACGAGAATTAAAATTGCATGAAAGCCGATGTAGCTATTTTAATATTTATTTTAATTTATCATTATTATTCATTATATTTTATAGTTCTTTAAATTTAAGCATATATTTTAATTTGATAAGTAGACAATTAAAATAAGGAACATGTCATAAGCGCGCGTAGCGCGCTATTTTTCGAGTAAACAATAGTGTTTAAAAATTGTTCATTGGCTTTTTTTTCAAATTTCAAACGCCTTTATCGTTCGTATGTTCCAGATATGTATGAAGAATTAAAATTCATGCAATAAATATTATACACTCTCTAAATCTGAATGAGTAAGAGTTAACTAATCAAATAGTGCAACTATGGTAATTTGTTATTTATCGAAAAAAGTAATTAGTTATCACAAAAAATTATTTTAGAAGAAATTAAAACTGGGTCCATTTTTTGAACCTAAGAACTTTTTTTATAAGTGAAATATCGGCTTCAAACTTTGAGAAATGCAAGAGCCGACAGTAAAGTACGTTTATGTACATCATTTGAGTATAAAAGATGCAAAAAGAAAAATTCCAACTAAATGTCAAATCCGGTTGCCAGTTCGGTCGGTATTCGCGATGGGCACGAAAATGCGAAGTCTGGCGGCCACTAAACGAGGCTCTATCAGCTGGCTCGTCTACATCTGAAATGTGGGGTCCACGCTGTCAAAGATTGATGATGCGGTGTTCTTACAATAATATTTTTTAAAAGTTTTGTCCAGCATAAAAGTTGAGTGAAACATGTTGCATGTTTAATTATGTAAGTATTGAAATCGTTATTTGTCTCGTTTAGTGGCTACCAGACTTTGCATTTTCGTGCCCATCGCGATTACCGACCGAACCGGCAACCGGAGTTGACTTTTAGTTGCAATTTTTCTTTTTGCATCTTTTATACTCAAATGATGTACAGAAACGTACTTTACTGTCGGCTCTTGCATTTCTCAAAGTTTGAAGCCGATATTTCACTTATGAAAAAGTTCTGAGGTTCAAACAATGCACCCAGTTTTAATTTCGTCGATAATAATTTTTTGCGAAATTCCTCCGCAAATAAAGTACGCAAACGTAGTTTATTGTCTTCTCATACATTTGCCAAAGTTTCAGCCCGATATTTTATTTACAAAAAAAGTTCTTAGATTAAAAAAAATATTCGGAAAATTGAAAAAGTGAGGTCGGTAATGTAGGTATTTATGTCTGTCACATGCCTTTAATTCAGATGTATAGAGTATTTGATCAAAATTGTTATCTTCTCAAACAATAGAATACGAAATTACAAATAAATATAAAAGAAATATTGATCAGTTATCGCTAGAACTGTTGTTTCATTAAGTTTCAGTCACTTGTGAAAATAATAGGTACAAGAATTCGAAGAATATTCAGTCAAGATTTAAAAAATTTTATTTTGTAGAAATATATACATTTTTCCGAATCGCAAAAGTTATTCAATTTAAAAAAAAAATCGTTTCATGATTCTTCAATCTATTCTCACATTTTGATTAATTTATTTATGAAGACTAACGACTTATTTTGGTTTATTGATGGACTATGGTCACTAAATTCCAAGGAAGTAAAAAGAAGTAAAAAACCGATTCAATCTAAGGCACATCAAATATGGGATTTTCTGACGCACGGGCCAATCGAATCGAAAAACTGATTCGAAAGTAGTATTGAGTGTCGGTTTTTCGACATTCGATCGACTGACCAATCGAATCGAGAAAACCGATCCGACGACAGCACGCGTCGAAGATCAGTTTTCGACATTCGATCGGTGGGTCGATCGAATCGGATAAACCGTTCCGAAAACGAACGCATGTTGAATCTAAAACAGCATATTCGAGCCGACAAAATGCACACGTCTAATCTGCAACGAACATGCGGCAAGCATGTTCGGAGTGGTTCCATGGACGAAGGACGAGCTCAGATCCCTCGATATCGGGTCACGAAAAGTTATGCACATAAACAAAAGCAAGCACCTTAAGTCTTCTGTTCCGCGACTTTACATCTCACGCCGTCAAGGTGGTCGCGAAATACTTAATCACGAATGTCTTAACAACAGGATTATTCTGGGTACAGCAAAGGAGCGTTTATGTACAAAGCAGTGGAGGAGGCTGCTGAAACACTTGGCCTTGACTTCAATATTAGGGTTGAGGCGAATGCATCAAACATTATCCATCTCGAGTACTCACCCCTGAAGGCACTAATCAAGAAAGCACAGAAGAAAAACTTATGTGATAAGCTCCTCGACAAGAGGATGCACGGCATCTTCCACATAAATGTGAAGGATCAGTCGATGTCGTATGAGATAACGTTTGCTTTCCTAAAATCACCCGGATTGAAGTCGGACACGGAGGGTTTCATTTTGGCATGTCAAGACTGTGTCACTTCAACTTTAGCATACCGTCGCCACATTTTAAGCCAAGGCATTCCCGATGATAGCTGCAGAGCGTGCCATGCACACCCCGAGCACCTAAGACACATACTATCTAGTTGTCCAATTCATGCGAGAACGACGTGTATCCAAAGGCACAATGCGGCACTAAGAGTGCTTTATTACCATCTCTGTCACTCTTACGGTATTAGCTCAAATACCTCTCCGCTAAACGGTCCCAGAGAAATAGAGTCAATTGTCGAAAATGAGAATTGCCGGATATACTGGAACTTCATATTCTCGACAATTGTTTCTGTCGCGCACTCGAGGCCTGACATAGTTCTCCTTGAATTCGAGAAACGAACCATGTTCGTTATCGAATTTTTGGCGCCAGCCGACAAGAACATCACAGCCAAGGAGAATGAAAAGAGAGAGCGGTATAAAGACCTTATAAGAGAGTTGCGATGGCTATACCCGGGATATTCTGTTAAGCTAATCGTCTTGATCATCGGCGCGCTTCGAGGTGCAAGCTTTCAGTGGTTGATAGCCTGAAAAGCATCCCTGCGTGTCAACGAAATGCTCTGACACCTGCGGGGAAAATGCAGGAGGCGGTCTGTGTCCTCAAGGTGCACGAGCCTTTTGCCGGATCATCGTATTGAGTCTATCGCAGACTGTAACCACCTATCTCACGGTCGTGAGACGTGGTTACAGCTGAAATTTTACCGCGATTTCGCCGGGAGCGGGTGCAATTTTGTAAAATGGCACCCGCTCCCAGTGAAATCCCACAGTTGTCCTTGTGACAAACTTTCAACTATATATACGTAGCAATTAAAAAAAAAGGTTAAACAACCACCGCAGGGTCCCACTCGGAGAAACTGCCATCTATGAAAATGACAACGGTTCCCAGTACAGCCGAAGTAAATTATGCCTGTGGCCACTTCTCACGATCGTGATAGGTGCTGTTGTGATTTCGTTGTACCCTGTGGCCACCCATATCATGGTCGTGAATCGTGGGCATAGGTGTAATTTACCTCGGTCTGCTGGAAGCCGGTGTCATTTTCATAGATGGCAGTTGCCATATATACCTGGGATAACATTAAGTAAAGAAAATAAACAAATATATAAGCCATAAAAACAGTCAGACTTACGATTTTCATGTGAATCGAACAGTTTAATTGTTTCATATCCACTGTCTTCTTTGGAATGCTCTAAGTATGCTTTTATTTTTTCGGTTTCATCGTCTTCACTGATTTCACTCTTTTCTGGCGAAATTGAATCATCTTCATTGTAGACATTATCAGGAAAATGAAGACGTGGAAGATCCAGAAAGTTTTTCTTTATTAAATCCAACGTGTTCACGGATTGAAAATTGTCGAATTCAGCTTCAATTTTTTTCGATATAGATCCAAACATTTCTTTGCATTCGCCATGCAAGAAAGGATTTGCCATTTTTTCACGAGTAGAATCGATAACTTCGATGTTTAGGACAAACTTCAATAATTAATCGCAAGAATCATAAACAACTTTTCTTTTGTATTGCGCATATGGCACAACTATACAGTAACTAAATTATGCTGTTGTGGATGCTATAGATACTACTACTTTAAACATCTTCCTGATTGTACTACTATGTACTTCAAATCAAAATCAAAACAACATGCCGCAACACACTTCTTTAAAAATTCTATAGATAGTTTTGGATTTAAGTTTATATACTGGGCGCCAATTACAGCATAGATGAATACAGTCAGCTATGAAGTATGAACTATTATCTACTTCTAAGGCCTCTAAGGTCTAGCATTTCACGTAACTACGGCCTTGTACAGGTTATACCATGGAGAATAGACATAAGGAGATCAAAGTAATGTAACGAAAAATGAGCATATTTTTCGCGAAGCACCCACGCCTAAACTTCCCCTGTGTAGCGCTACTATGAACATATTTACAAAAAATATGGCCGCAATTCAAGGCAATATTTGTACATATCTTCATACTAGCGCCACGCAAGGGAAGTTCAGGCGCGTGTACTTCGCGAAAAAACATGCTCATTTTTCGTGAAGTCAATGTACAGCAGTGGGACTCCGATGCCATGTCGAAAATCGAACGGACCTCTTTTTCTAACGTGTGGAGATAGAAGGAGAGATTCGTTCGATTTTCGACTTCGAAACAGCATCGGAGTCCCACTGCAGGACTTTGGTGTCCTATATAGTGTGACCAGCAGTGGGGCTCCGATGCTGTTTCGAAGTCGAAAGTCGAACGAACCTCTCTTTCTATCTTCACACGTTAGAATAAGAGGTCCGTTCGATTTTCTACTTTCGACACGGCATCGGAGTCCCACTGCAGCCTCTGGTCACTAGATAGCCAAACTTTAAGTATCATATTCTGATCCTGCTCTGAGACACCGGCTGTGTTCGAGAATTGACTGGCAGCACTAGTACTGACAGTAGTTTTTTTAGGCGTTCGGAAACCGCTGACAGTGCCATGATCCAATAAATACATGGTCTAGCCACGCGCAAGTAAAAAAAACTGAGCCAATCAGAACCAACCGCTTAGTTTCTCCATCTTGGATAAGTAAGGCGGCAAATGTAAGTGATTTTAAAATTAAAATTTTAGAATTAAATTTTGTGTGTAATTTTGAGGTATAGAAATATTCCAATACTAACAAAATGTATTTTAATGTTGAAGATGGGTAAAGGAAATTACGGATTAACTATGATTTTAGGTTATGTGTATCACAACCTCTTCCTGCTGACAAAAACTGGCATATGTGTATAGAATAAAATAAAATTGAAGTCCATTGGGAAAGTACTGAATTAATTAATTATAGTGCAGTGCTCATGACATATAAAAGAATAATTATTATGTATTATTCATTTTTAAATATTTTTTCCTCAATTTTGGCGGAAAATTTGACTGAAAGATATTAAATATTTATTTATAATGATCGATACTCTTGTTCACACTTCTTTTCCTACAAATTTGTCTAACGCTCGTAATATAATTAATATATGAAGGGTGGAAAGGTAGAAGCTGGCAACTGACAATTTTTTGAAAATGTGATTTATTGTTAGAAAATTCTCAAAAATTAAAATACATATCAAGTTAAAAGTAATTTTTCGAAATCGTATTTTTGATGATGATAGCAATACCTCAAAGTTTGATTTTCATATCCATTAAAAATAAAGACTTTCGTGATAAAGCCTTTTTTACGATATTCATAAAAGCCATTTAATTCAATATCTTCATGGTTCAACAGCAGAAAATGTTAATTCTATTATTTATCCCTACCTGAATGCGAAAAATCGCCTGTCATACAGTGACACCGTTTTATTGAAAATTGATTTTTTGGGAAGTGAATACAATTTTCAATAAAACTTTCTTTGTGTTTTATATGAAAAGAAAAAATAATTTCGAAATTTTACAATATGAGAAGAATGTAAGAATGATATAAGTCTTACTATAAATATATACCAACGAAGCTAATGATAATTTACTTTCCACATTGCATTATATGGTGATTCGTGGACAAAGTTTTCTCATCGAAATGTCGAAGATGAAGTAAATCTTGATTTCTTGTTGTAAATTATCTTAATGAATAAAATGTATCCCGCACACATATTGTTCATTCCAAAAATGACAAAAGTTTTTGTATAATAATCGCAGGCAAAAGATTAACATCAAAACAAAAAAAGTAGGTACTTTAAATATTGGTGCTTTCCTAAAACGAAGGTTTTTTCTTTTCTGAGCTTTAAACACATTTACGAATTTTCCCATATAAAGGTCATAGAGTTTTTCAAACTTTGTCTCGATATGTCCTATCAACAAAAAGTTGGATTATTAAATATTTTGAATTTTCTTTGGTATTGTGTTAACGATTCCAAATTGCCCGTCAGTCCGAGTAAGTGTGATATATGTAAAAAGAAAATATAAAAAACCAAATTTTACCAGATTGTACTTTCATAACTGTTAATGAAACATATACTGATTATTGTGATGTATGCTTCCTTTCAATTATTTGTCATTATTAATATCAACAGAAAAATATCCAAAACAAAATTTAAATTTGGTTTAAAGTTTGATTGCATTATTTCTAAATTGATTACAAAATAATTTATTTCTGTACATGTATATATTAGGATGTTATTTAGCAATTACTGCTACGTACTTATCTTTTCATCGTAAAAATGAGATTCATTAATCTCTTTAACCTTACAAACTTTTCTGTAAATTTTACGGACCCTAGTTGTAATCCTATTACAGACCTCTGTCAGTTTTGCTTATATTTTTCTGAAAGAATTGGCGACATGAGAATTATGTATACACTGTAAAACAGAGATATTGAAAATGTTATTAATTATCATAAATATCAAAATTTTTATGTACTTTTGATCGCTGTCATTCAGTATTATTTACAAACTTCCATTCTGTCTCAATTATAATTTATTTTCTTATCAGTGTTCTAATATACATCATTCAGCCAACGGCCATGCCACGCTGAAAAAATCAGTTCTCGTCAGATCACTGAAGTTAAGCAGCGTTGGGCGCGGTTAGTACTTGGATGGGTGACCATTCGAGAATACTGTGTGCTCTTGGCATATTATGGGTGTGGTGAGCCCAAATTTGTAGTTATTTATAACTACAAGAAAACTATCCACCTAGAAACACTACCCGAATCGGTTAGTGTCACGCCTACCCTGAAAGGGAAATGGCTTAATGGTATACAGTACGTATTCCAAGTACTTTTGGAATTCATTCTTTCAATATTTTCATAATATTATCTTCCTACATACTGATTTTCCTACAATAGTTTGTCGTACAGAGAGTACGCATCAGATTCAAACTGCGCGGTTATACTAACAAAATGGTGAAACTAAGCGGTTGCGTGACTTGTACAAAACGGGGCCCTCAAGTGGCTAGACCATGTATTTATTCGATCATGGACAGTGCCATTGCTGACAACTGTTACAAAGATATTATAAACGTAGATGCGGTACGGGGTGTTAGAGTGGGGAACCATATCACATTTTCTGCCATATCGAGGTGCTGCCCTCACCGTACTACGAAGTTGTGCGCTGGCAGAGATGCGCTGGTTTTCTCTTTTCTATGAATGATAGAATGTATAGAATTTTTTCAGATCTGAAGCTTGAGACACGTTTTTTTTACATAGTATTTTTCAAAAATGTTAAAAAACGTTTTCTTGAAAATCGAATTTTTAATTTAAAAAAAAAACTAAACATAAATTTCGAGATAAGCCATGCTGAAAAAGAGTTTCTTTGATAAATATTCGTTTAAATTAAAATAATTAAACGTTTATACCAGAAAAAAAAACTTTTTAAATGTGTAAAGTTTTCAATAATTACAGTTTAAATTTAAAATAACAATGCAAAAAATATATTACTGGATAAAAAATGATGGTTGAAAATGTACATAGTATTTTTTTGAAGTTATAAACGCGCACGTGTTTTTACATTAATTTGTTTATACAATTTTTGTAGAATTATTTTAATTTGGAATTCAAACACTAATTTTAAAAAACGAACCCATTATACTCTTTTAGGTTCCAATACAATTTACAAAAGACTAATATTGTAAACTTTTTTTAATTCTTAAGGTTTCAATTTGAGAACTTGAATTTTAACGTTAAAATTCAATTTGACAACTTGAACTTTAACGTTAAAATTTGCCTCATTTTCAGAACGCGGACTTATTGTTTGGATTTTCACAATTTTCGTTTAAGTTATAGGTTAGGTCAAAAAAAAAATTTTGGGATTCGAAATTGCTACAACGCGAAAAAGTCAAAAGTTTAAATTTAAACGTTAAAAATGTGAAAATGCACCATTTTTAATGCATTATTGCAAGCCAGCGAGTCACTTTCTTCCTTTTAGTCGCTTTTTATGAAAGTCGCCCTGGCGGACCGAACGAACGGAACGGATACGCTATAGCGTATCCTTATAGTGTCCACATCGTATCCTCTCCGTATCATGCAAGAAAAACTCATTAAAAAAGAAAGATTAACATTTCACTTGTTGAAATTCGGATTCTACGTGAAATTTTGAGTTAAAAGGTCACAGAGTAATCGCAATAGTTTTTCTTGTAACATTAAAAACTTTTAAAAAATATAATACTTATCGATAACGTGGGCTGAAGGCGACTTCAAACGCATCGTCGACAGATAACGCCTATTAACTGTTACTGAACGACGAATCGACGATGCGTTTGAAGTCGCCTTCAGCGCACGTCATCGATAAGTATTATAAATCGTTCCCAATTGTGTTTCTTAATCGGGTCGTACCGATTCGGAACGATTGAGGCCGGCTATCGTTGCCTATCGTTCTCAATCGGGACTCGAGATGAAGTAAGTCTGCCATTATGTTGATGGCAGCACATTGATCTCGCGCGAATTATTTGAAAACGATTATTTACTTTTTTTTTAAATTACATATCTGTGAAAGATAAATTTTAAAAAGATTTTAAATTGTTAAATAATTCCCTCGCGATCAAGGAGCAATCACCAACATATTTCCAAATAACTTATTTTGTAG